>OW121740.1:11664241-11821741 GCA_933228675.1 Stomorhina lunata
TAGACTAAATACATACATACAACCACCCAACACTACAGCTACACAAATCAAAAGTACTAACATATACACTAACACAACTACACGAACCTATTTCTATACAATACTACTTCATATAAGTCTAATAAAAAGAAACATTTGCAACACCCAAGACAGGACATTTGAAAATAACATCTAACGTCTAATGTTACGTTTATAGTCTGTAGCTTTTCGCTGGAATTTTTCCCTGGGGTCCTATAAATATGAAATTTTAGTATATTATCCTGAATCTCCTCTTTCTCTGGCCTCTCGAATAAATTCATATTAATTCTTATTAAAGCAAGTGAATGTTGTTTTAGAAGGGAGGGGGAATAAATATTAAATTTCTTAATTTTAACATTAGCATTAGACAGAAAATTTGATAAAAAAAAAAAAAAAGTTTGAGGTCATATTATTTTGTTTTTGAAAAAACCAAAAAATTTAAGGACATAAATTGCATATAAAATTTTTTTATGGAAATTCAAAGAAAATTGATTGCCATACAAAAAAAAAAATCAAAGAAAATTTTTTTCTACAGAAAAATGTTCATAAACATTTTTCTTCTTCAAAAAAAAATCATATAACATTTTTGTCTATAGTAATTCCCAGAAATAACAAAAAAATTTCAGAGAAAAATTTTTCTATAGAAAAAACTTTATAGAATTTTTTTTTTTTCTGTAGAAAAAATTTCATCGTAAAAATTTCAAAGAAAAATTTTTTCTATAGAAAAAATTTCATATACAAATTTTTTCTATAGAAACAATTTCATAAAAGCTTTTTTTCCATAGAAAAAAATTCAAAGAAAAATTGTTTCTGTAGAAAAAATTTCATAGAAAATTGTTATCTATAACAAAATATCAAAGAAACATTAGTTTCTACAGAAAAAATTTCATAGAATAATTTTTTCTATAGAAAAAATTTCATAGGAAAATTTCTTCTATAGAAAAAAATTCATAGACAAATTTTTTCTTTAGAAAAAATTTCCTAGAAAAATTTTTTCTTCACAAAAAATTTCATAGAAAAATTTTTTCTATAAAAAAAATTTAACAGAAAAATATGTCATTTAAAATTTTTTTTCTATAGAAAAAATTTCATAGAAAAATTTTTCCTATAGAAAAAATTTCATAGAAAAATTTTTTCTATAGAAAAAATTTCATAGAAAAATTTTTTCTATAGAAAAAATTTCATCGAAAAATTTTTTCTATAGAAAAAATTTCATAGAAAAATTTTTTCTATAGAAAAAATTTCATAGAAAAATTTTTTCTATAGAAAAAATTTCATAGAAAAATTTTTTCTATAGAAAAAATTTCATAGAAAAATTTTTTCTATAGAAAAAATTTCATAGAAAAATTTTTTCTATAGAAAAAATTTCATAGAAAAATTTTTTCTATATAAAAAATTTCATAGAAAAATTTTTTCTATAGAAAAAATTTCATAGAAAAATTTTTTCTATAGAAAAAATTTCATAGAAAAATTTTTTCTATAGAAAAAATTTCATAGAAAAATTTTTGCTGTAGAAAAAATTTCATAAAAAAAAATTTTTCTATAGAAAAAATATCATCGAAAAATTTTTTCTATACAAAAAATTTCATAGAAAATTTTTTTTATAGAAAAAATTTCATAAAAAATTTTTTTTTATAAAAAAAATTTCATAGAAAAATTTTTCGTCTAGGAAAAATTTCATAGACAAATTTTTTCTATAGAAAAAATTTCATTTAAAAATTTTTCGTCTAGGAAAAATTTCATTTAAAAATTTTTTATATAGAAAAAATTTCATTGAAAAATTTTTTCTACAGAAAAAATTTTAGAATAAGACGTAGACTAAGACATAGACTACGATAGAGACAAAGATAAAACCTAAGACATAGACTAAGACATAGACTAAGACATAGACTAAGACATAGACTAAGACATAGACTAAGACATAGACTAAGACATAGACTAAGACATAGACTAAGACATAGACTCAGACATAGACTAAGACATAGACTAAGACATAGCCTAAGACATAGCCTAAGACATAGACTAAGACATAGACTAAGACATAGACTAAGACATAGACTAAGACATAGACTAAGACATAGACTAAGACATAGACTAAGACATAGACTAAGACATAGACTAAGACATAGACTAAGACATAGACTAAAAAATAGACTAAGATATAGACTAAGACATAGACTAAGACATAGACTAAGACATAGACTAAGACATAGACTAAGACATAGACTAAGACATAGACTAAGATATAGACTAAGACATAGACTAAGACATAGACTAAGACATAGACTAAGACATAGACTAAGACATAGACTAAGACATAGACTAAGACATAGACTAAGACATAGACTAAGACATAGACAAAGACATAGACTAAGACATAGACTTAGACATAGACTAAGACATAGACTAAGACATAGACTAAGACATAGACTAAGACATAGACTAAGACATAGACTAAGACATAGACTAAGACATAGACTAAGACATAGACTAAGACATAGACTAAGACATAGACTAAGACATAGACTAAGATATAGACTAAGACATAGACTATGACATAGACTAAGACATAGACTAAGACATAGACTAAGACATAGACTAAGACATAGACTAAGACATAGACTAAGACATAGACTAAGACATAGACTAAGACATAGACTAAGACATAGACTAAGACATAGACTAAGACATAGACTAAGACATAGACTAAGAAATAGACTAAGACATAGACTAAGACATAGACTAAGACATAGACTAAGACATAGACTAAGACATAGACTAAGACATAGACTAAGACATAGACTAAGACATAGACTAAGACATAGACTAAGACATAGACTAAGACATAGACTAAGACATAGACTAAGACATAGACTAAGACATAGACTAAGACATAGACTAAGACATAGACTAAGACATAGACTAAGACGTAGACTAAGACATAGACTAAGATAGAGACAAAGATAAAACCTAAGACATAGACTAAGACATAGACTAAGACATAGACTAAGACATAGACTAAGACATAGACAAAGACATAGACTAAGACATAGACTAAGACATAGACTAAGACATAGACTAAGACATAGACTAAGACATAGACTAAGACATAGACTAAGACATAGACTAAGACATAGACTAAGACATAGACTAAGACATAGACTAAGACATAGACTAAGACATAGACTAAGATATAGACTAAGACATAGACTATGACATAGACTAAGACATAGACTAAGACATAGACTAAGACATAGACTAAGACATAGACTAAGACATAGACTAAGACATAGACTAAGACATAGACTAAGACATAGACTAAGACATAGACTAAGACATAGACTAAGACATAGACTAAGAAATAGACTAAGACATAGACTAAGACATAGACTAAGACATAGACTAAGACATAGACTAAGACATAGACTAAGACATAGACTAAGACATAGACTAAGACATAGACTAAGACATAGACTAAGACATAGACTAAGACATAGACTAAGACATAGACTAAGACGTAGACTAAGACATAGACTAAGATAGAGACAAAGATAAAACCTAAGACATAGACTAAGACATAGACTAAGACATAGACTAAGACATAGACTAAGACATAGACTAAGACATAGACTAAGACATAGACTAAGACATAGACTCAGACATAGACTAAGACATAGACTAAGACATAGCCTAAGACATAGCCTAAGACATAGACTAAGACATAGACTAAGACATAGACTAAGACATAGACTAAGACATAGACTAAGACATAGACTAAGACATAGACTAAGACATAGACTAAGACATAGACTAAGACATAGACTAAGACATAGACTAAGACATAGACTAAGACATAGACTAAGACATAGACTAAAACATAGACTAAGATATAGACTAAGACATAGACTAAGACATAGACTAAGACATAGACTAAGACATAGACTAAGACATAGACTAAGACATAGACTAAGACATAGACTAAGACATAGACTAAGACATAGACTAAGACATAGACTAAGACATAGACTAAGACATAGACTAAGACATAGACTAAGACATAGACTAAGACATAGACTAAGACATAGACTAAGACATAGACTAAGACATAGACTAAGACATAGACTAAGACATAGACTAAGACATAGACTAAGACATAGACTAAGACATAGACAAAGACATAGACTAAGACATAGACTAAGACATAGACTAAGACATAGACTAAGACATAGACTAAGACATAGACTAAGACATAGACTAAGACATAGACTAAGACATAGACTAAGACATAGACTAAGACATAGACTAAGACATAGACTAAGACATAGACTAAGATATAGACTAAGACATAGACTATGACATAGACTAAGACATAGACTAAGACATAGACTAAGACATAGACTAAGACATAGACTAAGACATAGACTAAGACATAGACTAAGACATAACCTAAGACTAAGACATAGACTAAGACATAGACTAAGACATAGACTAAGACATAGACTAAGAAATAGACTAAGACATAGACTAAGACATAGACTAAGACATAGACTAAGACATAGACTAAGACATAGACTAAGACATAGACTAAGACATAGACTAAGACATAGACTAAGACATAGACTAAGACATAGACTAAGACATAGACTAAGACATAGACTAAGACATAGACTAAGACATAGACTAAGACATAGACTAAGACATAGACTAAGACATAGACTAAGACATAGACTAAGACATAGACTAAGACATAGACTAAGACATAGACTAAGACATAGACTAAGACATAGACTAAGACATAGACTAAGACATAGACTAAGACATAGACTAAGACATAGACTAAGACATAGACTAAGATATAGAATAAGATATAGAATAAGACATAGACTAAGACATAGACTAAGACATAGACTAAGACATAGACTAAGACATAGACTAAGACATAGACTAAGACATAGACTAAGACATAGACTAAGACATAGACTAAGACATAGACATAGACTAAGACATAGACTAAGACAGAGACTAAGACGTAGACAAAGACGTAGACAAAGACATAGACTAAGACATAGAAATAGAAATAGGCATAGGTTTGATTATAGACACATCAATTGGCTGTTAAATAATTTGTACAAAAACTATAGCATAGTTTCGAGCTTAGATGTATTTGGCAACTCGTTTTTTAATAATTTTTGTTTTTCCTTATTTTATTTAAATTAAGTCAGCTTCGAAACCTAATTTATTCCATTTAAATTTTAACACTTCTTACGAAAGCATAAAATTTAATTGAATTTTAATAACAGAATTTTACATTAAAATAATAACATCAAAGGTAAATGACTGTCTAACTAAAGTACTTTCTGATTTAAATAGTTATCTTTGAAAACAGCGACAGTAGAAATTATTTTACTGTATTTATGTTAATTAGAGGCTGGGAAAGTTAAGCAGACACTTTGAGAAAACTGCAATAATACAGAATCATTAGATACCTAACGAATACATGTAATTATAATTAACCCTTTGATGATCATTGTAGGCTTTATAAACAAATACCTTAAGTTGAGTGGTTTTAAAATGTAAGGCTTGAACAATTTTTAAGCTAAGACACAAACCTACTCAAATGTTAATGTTTAATGCAAATTATGTGCACAAGAGGGTTAATATGTAACGACAAACAAATGTATCTGTAGCTGAGTGTTTAAAACTACACACATACCCAAAATACCTGTTTTAATCTCAATTTTTATAATTTTGTTGTTTTTTCTTTAATTTATCAAAAATACTCCTAATCCTTTATGTCTGCTTCCGAGCTCATAATTTCTATATTTGAATTTTCCAAGTCTACATTTAGCTTCCAGGCACAAACAAATGTTTGTTCTAAGTAATTGCGGCAAATATAACAAAATATCCCCAACAACAGCAGCAGCAGCAGTCAGACGATTTAACCAGTGGAATCTGGCTGCGACAACAGCCAAAATCATGAGTCTCTGCTAATAACCTCAAGTAATTTGAACAATTTGTGGTTGGCCAATTGTGATGCGGCTTAAAGGGAGCAACTCACAAATCGAAATAATGAAAATGGCTGCATGGCTGCATGGCTGCAAAGCATTTAAGGCCTTAAAACATTTGTAGCTAATTAAAGGTAATTATTGGAATCAATTTGGTTATTAGAGTTTCTAATGGGAGGAGTGAGAACTATTTAAATGGGATTTTCATTAACACAAATTTTTCTTATTAGTAAAGAAATTTTTGTTTAAAAATGGATTTCTGTAGAAAAACTTTTAAGTAAGTAAATAAAGAATAGTTTATTAAAATATTTTTTATATTTAGATAAATAGAATAAATTGAAAAAGAATTTTGAAATTTTTTCTAAAGAAAAAAATTTTATATGAAATTTTTTCTAAAGAAAAAAATTTTATATGAAATTTTTCTATAGAAAAAAATTTTATATGAAATTTTTTCTTTAGAAAAAAATATTAAATTAAATTTTTTTCTATAGAAAAAATTTCATATGAAATTTTTTTCTATTTTATATATGAAATTTTTTCTATAGAAAAAAATTTCATATGAAATTTTTTCTATAGGAAAAAATTTCATATGAAATTTTTTCTATAGAAAAATATTTCATATGAAATTTTTTCTATAGAAAAAAATTTCATATGAAATTTTTTCTATAGAAAAAAATTTCATATGAAATTTTTTCTATAGAAAAAAATTTCATATGAAATTTTTTCTATAGAAAAAAATTTCATATGAAATTTTTTCTATAGAAAAAAATTTCATATGAAATATTTTCTATTAAAAAAATTTAATACATAATTTTTTCAATAGAAAAAAATTATATATGAAATTTTTTCTTTAGAAAAAAATTTTATATATAAAATTTATATATAAAACTTTATATCAAATTTTTTCTGCAAAAAAAAATTTATATGAAATTTTTTTTATAGAAAAAAATTTTATATGAAAATTTTTCTATAGAAAAAAATTTTATATCAAATTTTTTCTATAGAAAAAAATTTTATATGAAATATTTTCTATAGAAAAAAAGTTTATATGAAATTTTTTCTATAGAAAAAAATTGTATATGCAATTTTTTCTATAGAAAAAAAAATGTATATGAAATTATGTCTATAGAAAAAAATTTTATAAGAAAAAAGATTTAGATATAATTTTTTCGATAAAAACAAATTTTAAATGAAATTTTTTCCATAGGAAATTTTTCTATAGAAAAAATTTCATAGAAAATTTTTGCTTATAGAAAAAATTTCGTAAAAATTTGAATACAAAAAAAATCACGGAAAATTTTTTTTGTAAAAAAAATTTATAACATTTTTTTTTTTATATAAAAACTTTTATAAACATTTTTATCTTAAAGAAACTATTTGATGGAAAATTTTTTATAAAAAAATTTTCATTGAAAATTTTTTTTATAGAAAAAATCTCATTAACAATTTTTCTTATAGAAAAAATTTCATAAAATTTTTTTCTTATAGAAAAATTTTTAAAAACCACTTTTTCTTATAGGAAAAATTTCATAAACAATTTTAAAGAAAAATTTTTTTTTAGATAAAATTTTATCGAATATATTTCATAAAAAATGTTTTCTTCAAGAAACAATTTTTAAAGGAAATTTTTTCTTATATAAACAGTTTATAGACATTTTTTTAATAGAAACATTTCATAGAAATTTTTTTTCTTAAAGCAAGAACTTCATAAAAATTTTTTTATTATAGAAAAAATTTTTTAGAACATTTTTTATTATGCAAAAAATTTTTGATATTTTCTTCTTAAAGAAAAAATTTCATAGAAATTTTCTTCTTAAAGAAAAAATTTCATAGAAATTTGTTCCTTATAAAAAATTTTTATTTAATTTATAAATAAATTTTTTTTATAGAAAAAATTTCATCAAAAATTTTTCCTTATAGCAAAAATTTCATAAAAAATTTGTATAGCAAATATTTCAGAAAAAAATTTTTCTTATAGAAAAACATTTCTTATAAAAAAAATTCTTTTAAAAAAATTTGATAAGAAATAATTTTCTATAAAAAAAATCTTAAAAAATGTTTCTTATAGAAATAATTTCATAGAAAATTTTTATTTATAGAAAAAATATCATAAAAATTTTTGCTATAGAAAAAATTTCACAAAAAATTTCTGTTATAGCAAAAATTTAAAAAAAAAATTTTCTTATTGAAAAAATTAAAAAAAAAATGTTTTCGTAGAAAAATTTTCTTAAAAAACATTTTTTATAGCAAAAATTTCTTAAAAAATTTTTTCTTAAAGAAAAAATTTTTCTTATAGAAAAAATTTCTTTAAAAATTTTTCTTATACCAAAAAATTTCTTATAGTTAAAATTTCAAACAATTTTTATAAAAAAAATTTCATACAATATTTTTTTTTGATAGAAAAAATTTCATAAAATATTTTTTCTTATAGAAAGTATTTCATAAAAAGTTCAAGAAAAAATTTATTCTTAGAGAAAATATTTAACAAAAAAATGTTTCTTATAGAAAAAACTTCATAAAATATTTTTTCTCATAGAAAAGATATCTCGCAAAATTTTACTTTGTAAAAAAAATTTCATAGCAAATATTTTCGTATAGAAAAATTTCATAAAAAATTTTTTCGTATAGAAAAATTTCATAAAAAAATTTTGTTATAAAAAAATTTCATAAGAAATTTTTTCTTATAGAAAAAATTTCATAAAAAAATTTTTGTAATAGAAAAAAACACCCTACTAATAGAAAAAATTTCACAGACAATTTTTTGTTATAGAAAAAATTTCATAAAAAATGTTTTCTTATAGAAAAAATTTCACAAAAAAATTTTTATAGAAAAAAATTTCATAAAAATTTTTTTCTTATAGAAAAAATTTCACAAAAATTTTTTATAGACAAAATTTCATAAAAAATTTTTTCTTATAGAAAAAGTTTCATAAAAAATTATAGAATTTCATAAAAAATAATCTAAAAATGTTCAACCAAAATTATAAAAAAAATTTCATAAAATTTTTTTCTTATAGAAAAAATTTCAAGAAAATTTTTTCTTATAGAAATTTCTTTCTTGTAGAACAAATTGTAACATTATTTTTTCATGTAAAACAAATTTTATAGAAAATGTTTTCTTTACAAAAATATTTGTTACTTTTTTTAATAGAAAAAATTTCAAAGAAAATTGTTTCTTAAAGATGAACATTTCATACAAAATGTTTTCTTATGGAAAAAATTTCATAGAAAGATTTTTCTTAAAGCAAATATTTCATGGAAAATGTTTGCCTTTGAAAAAATGTTTTCTTATAAAAACATTTTTTCTTACAAAAACATTTTTTCTTATAGAAAAAATTTTATAAAATATTTTTTCTTATAGAAAAAGTTTCATAGAATATTTTTTCTTAAAGAAAAAATTTCATAGAAAACTTTTTCATATAGAAAAAATTATAGAAAAAATTTCATAGAAAATTTTTTCTTATAGAAAAAATTTCTTGGAAAATCTTTTCTTATAGAAAAAAATCTCATAGAAAATTTTTCTTATAAAAAAAATTTCATAGAAAATTTTTTCTTATAGAAAAAATTACATAGAAATTTTTTTCTTATAGAAAAAATTTCGTAAAAATTTTTTTTTTTTTTCTTTTAAAAAAAATTCATAAAAATTTATTTCTTATAGAAAAAATTTCATAGAAAATTTTTTCTTACAGAAAAAATTTCATAGAAAAAATTTCATAAAAAATGATCGAATTTCATAAAAAAATAATCGAAAAATGTTCATTCAAAATTATAGAAAAAATTTCATAAAATTTTTTTCTTATAGAAAAAATTTCAAAAAAAAATTTTTCTTATACAAATTTCTTTCTTGTAGAACAAATTGTAGCAGTATTTTTTTCATGTAAAGCAAATTTTATAGAAAATTTTTTCTTAACAAAAATATTTGTAGGTATATTTTTTTTTCTAATAGAAAAAATTTCAAAGAAAATTATTTCTTAAAGAAGAAAATTTTATACAAAATGTTTTTTTATAGAAAAAATTTCATAGAAAGGTTTTTCTTAAAGCAAATATTTCATAGAAAATGTTTGCCTTTGAAAAAATGTTTTCTTACAAAAACATTTTTTCTTATAAAAACATTTTTTCTTATAGAAAAAATTTTATACAATATTTTTTCTTATAGAAATAATTTCATAGAATATTTTTTCTTAAAGAAAAAATTTCATAGAAAACTTTTTCATATAGAAAAAATTATAGAAAAAATTTCATAGAAAATTTTTTCTTATAGAAAAAATTTCTTGGAAAATCTTTTCTTATAGAAAAAAATCTCATAGAAAATTTTTCTTATAAAAAAAATTTCATAGAAAATTTTTTCTTATAGAAAAAATTACATAGAAAATTTTTTCTTATAGAAAAAATTTCGTAAAAATTTTTTTTTTTTCTTTTAAAAAAAATTCATAAAAATTTATTTCTTATAGAAAAATTTTATTGAAAATTTTTTCTTACAGAAAAAATTTCATAGAAAAAATTTCATAAAAAATGATCGAATTTCTTAAAAAAAATAATCGAAAAATGTTCATCCAAAATTATAGAAAAAATTTCATAAAATTTTTCTTATAGAAATTTCTTTCTTGTAGAACAAATTGTAGCAGTATTTTTTTCATGTAAAGCAAATTCTATAGAAAATTTTTTCTTAACAAAAATATTTGTCCATTTTTTTTCTAATAGAAAAAATTTCAAAGAAAATTGTTTCTAAAGAAGAAAATTTTATACAAAATGTTTTTTTATAGAAAAAATTTCATAGAAAGGTTTTTCTTAAAGCAAATATTTCAAAGAAAATGTTTGCCTTTGAAAAAATGTTTTCTTACAAAAACATTTTTTCTTATAAAAACATTTTTTCTTATAGAAAAAATTTTATACAATATTTTTTCTTATAGAAATAATTTCATAGAAAACTTTTTCTTATAGAAAAAATTATAGAAAAAATTGCATAGAAAATTTTTTCCTGTAGAAAAAATTTAGTAAAAATTTTTTTCTTGTAGAAAAAATTTCATAGAAAATTTTTTCTTGTAAAAAAAATTTTATAGACAATTTTTTCTTATAGAAAAAATTTCATAGAAAATTTTTCTTATAGAAAAAATTTCATAGAAAATTTGTTCTTATAGAAAAAATTTCATACAAAATTTTTTCTTATAGAAAAAATTTCATAAAAAATTTTTTCTTATAGAAAAAATTTCATCGAAAATTTTTTCTTATAGAAAAAATTTCATAGAAAATTTTTTCTTGTAGAAAAAAATTCATAGAAAATATTTTCTTGTAGAAAAAATGTCATAGAAAATTTTTTCTTATAGAAAAAATTTCGTAAAAATTTTTTTCTTGTAGAAAAAATGTCATAGAAAATTTTTTCTTGTAAAAAAAATTTTATAGAAAAATTTTTTTTTATAGAATATTTTTTCTTATAGAAAAATTTTTATAGAAAAAATTTCATAGAAAATTTTTCTTATAGAAAAAATTATAGAAAAAATTTCATAGAAAATTTTTCTTATAGAAAAAATTCCACAGAAAATGTTTTCTTAAAGAAAAAATTTCATAGAAAATTTTTTCTTATAGAAAAAACTTAATAAAAATTTCATTCTTACAAATTTCATAGAAATTTTTTTCTTTTAGAATTTTTTTTTTAAATAAAATTTTGAGTGTTTATAACAGATTTGGTATCTGTGAGTGTGTGTGTTGCTTATATGACATAATTTGCATGTTTATATTGTTGATCTCCTTTCCTTCTCCAGCAATATTGTTCATTTTATCCTTATAGATGACACTTATCCTTCATGGAATATTCCTTTCTACTTAGAATTATGAGCGTTTCTGTGTTGTTCTTTTATTTGATGTATGTGTTAACTAAAACGTCCTCTATTTATGGTTTAGAAATGCCCTGACGTTGTGAAAGTAGCAAAACGGAATACAATTAAAACATCTGTAAATCTTAAGGGTTGATTTGTGGCCTCTTAAGAGTTAATTATTAGTGACGACGATTAGGCTTTATTATCCTTTATAGGGTTAATTTACATGCTCATACATTCACAGCCATATTATGGCTTTAATTATTTTAGTTTTTTTTCCTAAATTTCGTTAATTTATTTGCGAATTTTCTAAATACTGACCTCAATTTCAATATTCAATTTCAACACATTATTTTTTGGCAATTCTTTTCAACAAAATTGCATAATATTAATAAAAACCTTAATTACACAAAATAACATATTTATTTTATTTTAATGTTTATTATAACAAAATTAGAAAAAATTAAAAAAAAAACTATTACCTATCAAAAACTGAATTTAATTTTAGCAAATTGAAAATTTCAATCAACCACATCAAATAAAGTGAATATTCGAATGAATGTATGTATGTGTGTCTAACGGTACAGCTGTTATTTATTAGTATGTGTGTGTATGTGTGTGTGCTATTGGGCAGTAGGAGTATTTTTTTCATTCTAAAAGCCCCAAATTGAATTGAATTGAATAACCCAAATAGGCCATAACATTAGTTTTGAAAATAGAATTAGTTTTGTTGTAACACGCCGATGACATTGATGATGATAATGTTTTCAATGCAAATTCGAATGATGACGACCCGGCTGATAATGATGATGTTGCCGATGACGATGACGATAATGATGATTTCGATAATTTGAATTGTGGTTTTAGTTGGCAAACACTAACGAAAGAAATTGATTTGATATGCAATAACCAAATATTGATGTAATATTTAAAAACTATATGCAGATACAAAAAAAAAACCAAAATGTAAATATCATTATAAAATTTGTATTAAATATAAATATACAAAACAGTCGGATTCACTCAAATATACCCTCGAAAAACGCTTGACTTTATAGTCAATTATCAAGCATTTTAAAAATGTTTTGTTAGCTTAAAATATGTAATAGCAAAGACTCTATAATACAAAGATGTTGCACTTTCGTACAATGATTTGTCGTATGGTCGTTTTGAAAAGTCCCATCAAAAATAGAGTGTACAGTCTTAACTCTAATTCGGTAACAACTAACAGAGACGATTATCCAATGAGAGTAAGCCAAGGCACACACACGTGCTCATGAAATGTATGTTTGTTTGTGCGTTTATATGTTTTTTATTGTTCTTTTTCCACTTAAATTTCACATTCGATAGAATACAAATCTATGGAGTGCAATATCTTTATATTATAGAGTCTTTAACCTCTTAAGGAGAAATGACGAGTGTCGCCCGCAAACATTTTCTGTGCCAAATTCGAAATTGAAGGGCTATGCCCGCCGCATATTTAAATGTTTCAAATGCAGTAGTAGTAAATTAAAATGTTTCTTCGAAATTAAATCGTGTCGCAAGGGGTTAAGAATAGTCATATCTCCTACAATCATAGACCGACTTACTTCATCCGATTGACTAAGTTCTTTTTTGTGGGTATATTTAAATGAATCGCACTGTATTTTGTGTAATTGTTTTAGAACAAATTACATTCTTACATATTATTTGTATTTATTTATGTGGAAAACATTTTAAATAATTAAAATAGTTGGAACTTTTAAGGTGATTAAATTGAAATTAAATAATTTAACAATAAAACAGGAAATACATAAATAAATGAATACAAATGTAATGAGTGTAAAAACATGTGTAAATACTAAATATTCCATGAGCGTATAATTAATATTTAATTTAGTTCTTAAATTTGATATTAAACATACGCCACCAGAGTATAAATCGCATGAAAATGATGTCATATTCAAATTTTGTTTAAACATAGAAATATTTGCACTTTAATAAACAAAAAATTCTACGTTTTTTTTTAAAGAAACAATTTTCTATAAAATTTTTCTATAGGAAAAAATTTTTTAAGACATTTTTTCTATTAGAAAACAATCTCTATAAAATTTTTTCTATTAGAAAAATTTTCTATAAAATTTTTTCTATAAGAAAAAATTTTCTATGAAAATTTTTCTATAAGAAAAAATTTTCTATGAAATTTTTTCTATAAGAAAAAATTTTCTATAAAATTTTTTTATAAGAAAAAATTTTCTATACAATTTTTTCTATAAGAAAAAATTTTCTATGAAATTTTTCTATAAGAAAAAATTTTCTATGAAATTTTTTCTATAAGAAAAAAAGTTTCTATGCAATTTTTTCTATAGGAAAAAATTTTCTATGAAAATTTTTCTATAAGAAAAAATTTTCTATGAAATTTTTTCTGTAAGAAAAAATTTTCTATGAAATTTTTTCTACAAGAAAAAATTTTCTATGGAATTTTTTCTGTAAGAAAAAATTTTCTATGAAATTTTTTCTATAAGAAAAAAAGTTTCTATGAAATTTTTTCTATAAGAAAAAATTTTCTATGAAATTTTTTCTATAAGAAAAAATTTTCTATGAAATTTTTTCTATAAGAAAAAATTTTCTATGAAATTTTTTCTATAAGAAAAAATTTTCTATGAAATTTTTTCTATAAGAAAAAATTTTCTATGAAATTTTTTCTATAAGAAAAAATTTTCTTTGAAATTTTTTCTATAAGAAAAAATTTTCTATGAAATTTTTTCTATAAGAAAAAAAGTTTCTATGAAATTTTTTCTATGAAATTTTTTCTATAAGAAAAAATTTTATATTTCATAGAAATTTGTTTCTATAAGAAAACATTTTCTGTAAAATTTTTCTTATAGGAAATAATTTATAAGATACATTTTCTATGAAATTTTTTCTATAAGAAAAAAATTTCTATGAAATTTTTTATATAAGATAAAATTTTCTATGAAATTTTTTTTATAAGAAAAAGTTTTCTATGAAATTTTTTCTATAAAAAAAAGTTTTCTATGAAATTTTTTCTATAAGATTTTTTTTCTATGAAAGTTTTTCTATAAGAAAAAATTTTATATTTCATAGAAATTTTTTCTATAAGAAATTTGATATTTTTTCTATAAGAAAACATTTTCTGTAAAATTTTTTCTATAGGAAATAATTTATAAGATAAATTTTCTATGAAATTTTTTCATAAGAAAAAATTTTCTATGCAAGTTTTTTCTATAAGAAAAAATTTTCTATGAAATTTTTTCTATAAGAAAAAATTTTCTATGAAATTTTTTCTATAAGAAAAAAAGTTTCTATGAAATTTTTTCTATAAGAAAAAAAGTTTCTATGAAATTTTTTCTATAAGAAAAAAAGTTTCTATGAAATTTTTTCTATAAGAAAAAAAGTTTCTATGAAATTTTTTCTATAAGAAATTTTTTCTATGGAATTTTTTCTATAAGAAAAAATTTTATATTTCATAGAAATTTTTTCTATAAGAAATTTGATATTTTTATCTATAAGAAAACATTTTCTGTAAAATTTGTTCTATAGGAAATAATTTATAAGATAAATTTTTTATAAAATTTTTTCTATAAGAAAAAATTTTCTATAAAATTTTTTCTATAAGAAAAAATTTTCTATAAAAATTTTTCTATAAGAAAAAATTTTTTACGAAATTTTTTCTATAAGCAAAAATTTGCTACAAATTTTTTTCTATAAGAAAAAATTTTCTACGAAATTTTTTCTATAAGCAAAAATTTGCTACGAAATTTTTTCTATAAGAAAAAATTTTCTATGAAATTTTTTTTATAGAAAATTTTTTCTTATAGAAAAAATTTCATAGAAAATTTTTTCTATAAGAAACAATTTTCTGTTAAATTTTCCTTTAAAAAAAAATTCTATGAATTTTTTTCTATAAAAAAATATTTTCTATGAAATTTTTTCTATAAGATAAAATTTTTTAACTAATTTCTTTTACAAAAAGAATTTGCTATTAATTTCTTTCTTTAGGAAAAATTTCCCATGAAATTATTTCTATAAGTAAAATTGTTCTATAAAATTTTATTCTGTAAACCAAAAATTTTCTATTTAATTTTTCTATGAGAAATTATTTCTATTAATTTTTTTCTGTAAGAAAAAAATATGTAAGAAGTATTTTTTCTACAAGCAAAAATAATCTGAGACATTTTTTTCTATAAGCAAAAATTTTCTATAAAAATTTTTTATGAATTTTTTCTACAAAAAAAATTGTATATTAGTTTTACTATAATAAAAATTGTCTATAGAATTTTTTTCAAAAGAAAAACTTATTTATAAAATTTTTTTTATAAAATTTTTTAATAAAAATTTTTATATGAGAAACAATTTTCTATGAAATTTTTCTGTAAGAAACAATTTCCTATGAAATTATTCGTTTGCAATAATTTTTTTACGAAATTTTTTCTAAAAGAAAAAATTTCTTTTAAATTTTTTCTATAAAAACTAAAACTAAAAATTGGCTATGAATTTTTTTGTATAAGTAAATATTTGCTATGAATTTTTTTTTTTTTGTCAGAACAAATTTTCTATTTATTTTTTGGATAAAAAAATTTCTATGAACTTTTATCTACAGAAATTTGTTCTGCAAGAAACAATTCCAATGAAAGAAATTTTTTATGAAAATTTTCTGAAAGAAAAAATTTTTTTCACATTTTTTCTATAAAAAATAATTTTCTATGATATTTTTTCTACAAGAAAAAATTTTCTATGAATTGTTTTGTGTAAGTAAATATTTTCTATAAGAAAGTTTTTATTTTTTCTAAAAGAACTAATTTTCTGTGAAATTTTTTCGATAAGAAAAAAATTCTTTTCAATTTTTTATAAGAAAAAATTTTCTATGAATTTTTTTTTTAATTTCTATGATATTTTTTCTATAAGAAAAAATTTTCTATAAGAGACTTTCCATGAAAATTTTTTTCATAAGAAAAATATTTCGTTTAAATTTTTTTTAAGAAAAGATTATTTACTAAGTTTTTTCTATCAGTTTTCTATAAGAGAAAACTGGAAAATTTTTTTAAAATTGTCTCTTAAAAAAAAAATTCCTTGAAATCTTTCCTAAGAAAATTTTTTTCACTGAAATCTTTCCTTTAAAAAAAAATATTTCGAAGTTCTTTGCATTTTTAATATTTTTTTCTATAAAAAAAAATTTTATATAAAATTTTTTCATACAAAAAAATTGTTGAAAAATTTTTCATACAAAAAAATTGTTGAAAAATTTTTTGAAACTTTTTCTATAACATTTTTTCTATAAGAAAAATTTTTTGTCTATAATAAAAAAATGTCCTATGAAATTTTTTCTGTAATAAAATTATTTCTTTCTCTAAGAAAAAAGTTTTACATAAAATTTTTTCATACAAAGAATTTGTTTAAACTTTTTCTATAGATTTTTTTTATGAAATTTATTTTATAAAATTTTTTCTATAAGAAAATTTTTTCTATGAAATTTCTTCTGCTATCAAAATTTTTCTATGAAATTTTTCACAATAAAAATCATTTGTTTCTATTTAAAAAATCTAAGTGTTTTCCTTTTCATAGAAAATTTGTATTTACAGAAAATCCTTCTTTAAAATTTTTTCTATAAGAAAAAAAAATTTGTTGAAAATTAAAAAAAATTAAAAAAAAATTCTTTCAAATTTTTGGTATAGAAATATTCAACAAAAAAATATTTTATAAAGTAAAATTTTGTATGAAATTTTTTCTATGGAAAAAAAATTTTTACAAATTTTTCTATACAAAAAAAAAATTGGCTCGAATTGTTACTAGTGATAAATTACGATAATCCCAAGTGCAAAAAAATTAAAAATCAAATCCACCCTGAAGCCTAATCGGGTCAGATGATCAGGTGACTTGTACCGAAGACTGTTGACTTGTTTGAAAAAGAAGTCAACGGAAAACGGCAAGAATATTCCACCAGACACAAGAATATAATCTTCTACCATGATATCGATCGTTGTCATGTTGCAAGACCGGTCGAAAACCATTTGGAAAGTGACGATAGCAAGTTTTGGCTTGACTCTTTATGTCCCAGACCCACCCCTTTTGGCGACCATTATTTTCGATCGATACAGAACGCCTTTAGGGGATACGATTCAGTACAGAACAGGGTATCAGAAATTGGCTTGATTCATTCTTTACCTCAAAAAGTAATGGCTTGCGACTGAAATTACTTCAAATAATGTATCAAATCATTTTATTCAAATAATAAAAACTATTGTATATTGTTGGAAAGGCTTGACTTTATTTGAACACTTTATATGAATAAATCTGTTGAATTTTCATTTTTTTATTAGAAAACTTGTATGGAAAATTTGATTTATAAGCTTATCATATTATTTTTCGTTTATGAATTAGGAGGTATATCTTTAATTTGCACTTTTCAATTTTTTTTTTTTTTTTTTTTTCAAAAAATTTGAATCAAAGCTAATTTTTTATTTGGAGTACATGGTCCTGAGTAAAGCAAAAAATTTATAAGATAACTGCATGATCTGCAAGATAAGACAAAAAATATATATATAGAAAATGAGATATAATACATAAAAATTGTTTCCGAGATATATATACCTCCGTCATGGTACCCCTGGATATCAAAACAAAAGAAGTGGCCTTTAATATGGCGGGCTTTTGGGCTCTTTGAGCTATGAGCACTAGCATTTTCTGATAGCGAACATCGGCATGAGTCCAGTCTTGATTGTAGGCAGCTGTGGCAACACTGGTGCTCTGTTGAGAACAAGGGGACATTTTAGTATAATTTAGATAAGAAAATCTTGAAAATTCTTACCGCATCTATTAATTTCTGGCCATAATAGCAAATCAAATAAACCTGAGTTATAGAGGAGACGAGAAACAGTAACAATTTGATAACAGTTTCGGGCGAGGCGCCTATGGTCATCTGAAAGCCCACAAAGCAAATGACAAAGGAAGAGGTGAAAAAGTTCAAGAGCAAGGGAACTCCAAAGACCTCATTCAGTTGATCGGAGAGACTGAAAAAAATAAAGAAATTTTTAAAACTTTTGAAGGAAAAGTAATGTTCTTACATACCTTAATAGATTAGTATGATATTTAACCATATATCTTAGAAATTTCATATCTTCATGGTAAGCCAAGACCTGATCCATTCCCTCTATACCTTTCTTGGGCTTATAACTCGTAATCTTGTAAGCCGTAAAATCATAATGCATGACCAATTGCGTAGCACAGGCTGTTATTAGTAAATCAGCAGAAATTTGACCTGCTGCCGATGTATAGCCAGCAAAATCTTGAGATGCATACAACAAATAATAAGACCAATGATGTTCCCAGTCCCAAGGAATAAACATGAAATAGGGTAGATTATGACCAATTTCACGACTTTTTAACCACAATTCGTATATCCAATACTGGACAATACTAAAAAGATTATAGACCCATATCAGAATCATATATAACAAAGAAAAACTCATGGTAATACGGGAGCATTGTTTGAGATATATCTGAGCATTATATTCCTGTTGCAACTCCTCGGTATCGGGAAATATAAGCTGAAGGCCATTAACGAATTTTGTCAAAGCCTCACGTCTCGAGTAGACAAAGAATATTTTAAAAGTACCCACCAACACAAAACCAATATAGGACATGTTCATGATGGCCTCCAGGAAGTGTTCACCCTTGGCCAAGGCCATTATTACATACAAAATTTCACTGTGCAAAACATAATTCATGTTAATCACACCCGAGTAGAAGATGACTGAAGCCAGAAATTTTATAATTTTAGAAGTTTCCTCCCTGCGATAGGGTTGTATGCCAATTGTTCTATAAAAGAAACTGGCCATTTTGACAAAATCATCGAATTTTATAAGTTTTTTACCGCTTTTGTCCATAGCTCTGGAGATTGAAAGACTAAACTAATTTTTTCAAATTTATTTCCTTTTAAGCAGAAAATTTTGTTCAGTTCTGTTCTTTTATAAGATTTTGTTAAATGTTTGCGTTTTAATATTTAATAAGTTAAAGGCCTTAAAAATTCCAACAAAATTTTTAAATAGCTTAATATTAGTTATTAAGTAATTTGTTATGAGGAATTAACCTTTGTTTTTAATTTTATTTACCTTAAAATCTTTTAACAAAAGTAGGTAAGAAAAGCTGACCCTACACAAGCAAATTTTGGTCAAAAAATAGAAAAATTCTTTTATAGAAAAATTTTTGATAAAAAAATTCTATAGAAAAATTTTTGATAAAAAAATTCTATAGAAAAATTTTTAATAAAAAAATTTTCTATAAACAAATTTTTAAATATTCTATACAAAACTTTTTTGTCATAAATTTTTCTATAGAAAATTTTTTTATCATAAATTTTTCTATAGTAAATATCTAAAAAATTGTCCCCCAAAAAAAATTTTTGATAAAAAAAAAGTTCTACAAAAAAATTTTAAATAACAAAATTTTCTATAGATAAATTTTTAATAAAAAAATTTTTGACAAAAAAATTTTCTATGAAAGAATTAAAGTCAAAATTTTTTTTTATTAAAAATTATTCTATAGAAAATTTTTTTATCAAAAATTTTTTTTTAGAAAATTTTTGGGGAAAAATTCTTATATCAAAAATTTTTAAGAAATTTTCTATGAAAAAATTTATGCTAAAAAAATTTTCTATAGAAAAATTTTTGATAAAAAAAAACTTCTAAATAATTTTCCTCCAAAAATTTTCTATAGAAAAAGTTTTGATAAAAAAAATTTTCTATAAAAAAATTTCTGATAAAAAAAATTTTCTATAGAAAAATTTTTGATTTGAATTTTTTTATAGAAATTTTTTTATCAACAATTTTTCTATAGAAAATTTGTAAAAAATTTTTGATAAAAAAATTTTTCCCTGAAAATTTTATATATCAAAAATTTTTTAGAAATTTTCTATAGAAAAATTTATGATACAAAAATTTTCTATCGAAAAATTTTTGAAAAAAAAATATTTCTATATAAAATTCAAATCAAAAATTTTTCTATAGAAAGTTTTTTATAAATCAAAAATATTTTTATAGAAAGTTTTTTTTAAATCAAAAATATTTCTATATCGATTTCTTAAAAATTTCTGATAAAAAATTTTCTATAGAAAATTACTTTTATCAAAAATCTTTTTATCAAAAACTTCTCTATAGAAAATTTTTTTATCAAAAATTTTCTACAGAAAATTTTTTTATCATAAATTTTTCTATAGAAAATTTTTTATCGAAAATTTTTCTATAGAAAATTTCTAAAAAATTGTCCCCCAAAAATTGTCTATAGAAATTGTCTATAATTTTTGATAAAAAAAAGTACTACAAAAAAATTTTAAATAACAAAATTTTCTATAGATAAATTTTTGATAAAAAAATTTTTGACAAAAAAATTTTCTATAAAAGAATTAAAATCTATTCTAATTCTATGAAATTTTTTTTTAGAAAATTTTCAGGGAAAAATTTTTTTATCAGAAATTTTTTTTAAATTTTCTAAAGAAAAATTGTTGATAAAAAATGTCTATAAAAAAATTCAAATCAAAAATTTTTCTATAGAAAATTTTTTTATAGAAAATTTTTTTTATCAAAAATTTTTGTATAGAAAATTTTTGGAATAAAATTAGTTAGAAATTTTTTTCATTAAAAATTTTTTTTTTTATAGAAAATTTTTTTTATCAAAAATTTTTCTATAGAAAATTTTTGGTGGAAAATTATTTAGAAATTTTCTATAGAAAAATTTATGATTAAAAATTTTATACAAAAAATTTTTTTTTATTTAAAATATTTCTGTAGAAAATTTTTTACCAAAAATTTTGATGCAGAAAATTTAAAAAAAAAATAAAAATTTATCTATAGAAATTTTTTTAATCAAATTTTTTTTTTAATAAATTTTTTTTTTATCAAAAAAGAAAAATTTTCTATAAAAAATTTCCATAGAAAAATATTCTATAAAAAAATTTTCTGTAGAAAAATTTTTTATAAAAAACTTTTTACCAAAAACTTTTGTATAGAAAATTTTTTTTGTCAAAAATTTTTCTATAGAAAATTTTGTTATCAAAAATTTAAAAAAAATTTATCTATGGAAAAATTTTTGTATAGAAAAT
Source organism: Stomorhina lunata (assembly GCA_933228675.1). NCBI lineage: Eukaryota > Metazoa > Arthropoda > Insecta > Diptera > Rhiniidae > Stomorhina > Stomorhina lunata. The sequence continues at coordinate 11,686,174 of OW121740.1, forward strand.
TTTTGGAATAAAATTAGTTAGAAATTTTTTTCATTAAAATTTTTATTTTTTTTTATAGAAAATTTTTTTTATCAAAAATTTTTCTATAGAAAATTTTTGGTGAAAAATTTTCTATAAAAAATTTCCATAGAAAAATATTCTATAAAAAAATTTTTCTATAGAAAAATTTTTTATAAAAACCTTTTTATCAAAAACTTTTCTAAGAAAATTTTTTTTTGTCAAAAATTTTTCTATAGAAAATTTTTCTTTTTTGATAAAAAAAATTTTTATTAAAAAAAATTTGATTAAAAAATTTTCTATAGATAAATTTTTAAATTTTTTTTTTAATTTTCTGCTGCAAAATTTTTGGTAAAAAATTTTCTACAGAAATATTTTAAATAAAAAAAATTTTTTTATATAAAATTTTTAATCATAAATTTTTCTATAAATATTTTTTTATCAAATTTTTTATAAAAAATTTTGTTATCAAAATAGAAAAATTTTCTATAACAAAATTTTCTATAAAAAATTTTTCTATAGAAAATTTTTTTATAGAAAAACTTTTTACCAAAAACTTTTCTATAGAAAATTTTTTTTGTCAAATATTTTTCTGTAGAAAATTTTGTTATCAAATTTTTTTTTCAAATTTCCTATAGAGAAATTTTAGTCTTGACTATAGTCTCGACTATAGTCTTGACTATAGTCTCGACTATAGTCTTGACTATAGTCTCGACTATAGTCTTGACTATAGTCTTGACTGTAGTTTCGACTATAGTCTTGACTACAGTCTCGATTGTAGTCTTGACTATAGTCTCGACTATAGTCTTGACTATAGTCTCGATTGTAGTCTTGACTATAGTCTCGACTATAGTCTTGACTAGAATTTTGAATTTAGTCTTGACTATAGTCTTGACTATAGTCTTGACTATAGTCTTGACTATAGTCTTGACTATTGTCTTGACTATAGTCTCGAATATAGTCTTGACTGTAGTCTCGACTATAGTCTTGACTATAGTCTTGACTATAGTCTTGACTATAGTCTCGATTGTAGTCTTGACTATAGTCTCGACTATAGTCTTGACTAGAATTTTGAATTTAGTCTTGACTATAGTCTTGACTATAGTCTTGACTTTAGCCTTGACTATAGTCTTGACTATAGTCTTGACTATTGTCTTGACTATAGTCTCGACTATAGTCTTGACTATAGTCTTGACTATAGTCTCGATTGTAGTCTTGACTATAGTCTCGACTATAGTCTTGACTAGAATTTTGAATTTCGTCTTGACTATAGTCTTGACTATAGTCTTGACTATAGTCTTGACTATAGTCTTGACTATAGTCTTGACTATAGTCTTGACTATAGTCTTGACTATAGTCTTGACTATAGTCTTGACTATAGTCTTGACTATAGTCTTGACTATAGTCTTGACTATAGTCTTGACTATAGTCTTGACTATAGTCTCGACTATAGTCTCGACTATAGTCTTGACTATAGTCTCGACTATTGTCTCGACTATAGTCTTGACTGTAGTCTCGACTATAGTCTTGGCTATAGTCTCGATTATAGTCTTGACTATAGTCTCGACTATAGTCTTGACTAGAATTTTGACTTAAGTCTTGACTAAAGTCTTGACTATAGTCTTGACTATAGTCTTGACTATAGTCTCGATTATAGTCTTGACTATAGTCTCGATTATAGTCTTGACTATAGTCTCGATTATAGTCTTGACTATAGTCTCGACTATAGTCTTGACTAGAATTTTGACTTTAGTCTTGACTATAGTCTCGACTATAGAATCGATTGTAGTCTCGACTATAGTAAAGACTTTGGTCTCGACTATGGTAACGACTATAGTTTTGCCTACAGTAACGACTTTAATCTCCACTATAGAAACGACTATAGTCTCGACCATAGTCTTGTCTATAGTAACGACTTTAGTCTTGACTATAGTGTAAAATATAGTAATGACTATAGTTTTGGTTATTGGCTTGACTATAGTATTGACTGTAGTAACGACTTTAGTCTCGACTTAAGCAACGACTTTAGTCTCGACTAAAGTAAAGACTTTAGTCTCGACTAATGTAACGACTTTAGCCTCGACTAATGTAACGACTTTAGCCTCGACTAATGTAACGACATTAGTCTCGACTATAGACTCGACTACAGTCTCGACTATAATAATGACTATATTCTCGACTATAGAAACGATTAGAATTTTGACAATAGTAACGACTTAAGTCTCGACTATAGTTATGACTATTTTTTTGACTGTAGTCTTGGCAATAGTGACGTTTTTAGTCTTGGCTACTTATAGTAAAGAAGAATAATAAATTTTGACTATAGTAACGGCTATATTCTCGTCTATGCTTACAATATATCTTAGTTGTAACTCATGTAGGTCCAGTCGTAGTACTAGTCATAGCTTTAGCCACAGATTTAGTTATATCCCTAGTAAAATGTTTTGCCATAATAAGTATCATAGGGTTTTGGCTATAGCAAAAGTCATAGACCTAGTCATAACTCAAGCCATAACTTTAGCCATAGCCCAGGTCGTGTCTGCAGTCTTTAGACACTATTTTATATAACTCTATAGGAGTTATTGCTATTTAATGTCATATCTCGAGGCATAGATATAGTCATATCTCTGTTTTGTGCTAGTGCTTCTCTATATTTATTTAACTTCATTCTACGTGCCCGAGAAAATAATCTACTGTGCATTTTTCAAGAAAACAAACAATTTTTTGATTAATTTGAATACATGGTCTTCAATAGAGCAAAGAACTTATAGGACATTTGCATGATCTGTAAAGAAGAATAATAAAGATTTAGAGATTAAAAACTTTGTAGATGGGAATTTCTTACCTCAGTCATGGTAACTTGCGAGATCAAGACAAATGTAGTGGCCTTAAGCTGAACAGGTTTTTGAGCCCGTTTCGCTATAAGGACCATCATCCTTTGAAAGTAGATATCGCCCAAAGACCAATTCTGATTGTAGACAGCATTCGCAACATTGGTGCTCTAGAAGATAAATTAGGGGAGCTTTTATTAATAAACCTAAGGACAGACTATATTCATTTAAATATATCTATAATAGATATATTTTAAAGCTGGGTCATTTTGAATAAAATCTGTTATTATTTCGTCCCCTTAATAAAACAATAGTGTATAATTATATAACCGTTTCGATATTAGAAGTTAAAATTATAATTTTTTCATTTGGCTTCTGACCTACTTTGTGGATGTAGAATCTCTCCAAATTTTGACCACGTGTAGACTGAGTTATGTAGATCCTAATTATGTAATAAAAAAATAATAGTGTATGTGCGTATACACTATTGTTTTACTAAGGAAACGATCTAAAGTAAGTTACATGTTACCATATCTATTAACTGTTGACTGTAGTGACAAATCAAATAGACCTGAGTGGCCGAGGAAACAAGAAACAAAATCAACTTCACTATAGTCTCGGGTGTAGCGCCCATGGTAATTTGAAAGCCCACAAAGCAAATGACAAAAGAAGATGTAATAAAGTTGAGCAGCAAAGGCAGGCCAAAGACCTCGTTAACCAGCTCAGATAAACTAAGGCAATTGTTATACAATTAATCTTTTTAAGGAATATATATACAAATGTGACAGCGCATAGAGAAAGGGACCTAAGGGTATTTTGCGCTCATAGAGAAAGGGATCTAAGGGTAAAAACGGTTTTGTTCAGGAGAGCCATTTTAAAGATTTAAATATTAATTTTTACCTTACCTTTTCCCTTATTTTTACCCTTAGGTCCCTTTCTCTATGCGCACAAAATACCCTTAGGTCCCTTTCTCTATGCTCGGTCACATATAAAGAAAAAAATACACTTACTCCAGCAAATTGGCATGATACTCGGTAATATTTCTCAAAAATCTCATATCCTCCTTTTGAGCCTCTTCCTTAGTTAGGCCACGTTCTCCTTCCTTACACTGATAGTGCGAAATCGTAAAGGCTATATAGTCAAAATGCATTATCAATTGTGTAGCACAGGCTACCAATAGCAAATCACTGGCTATTTGCTCAGCAGCCGAGGTATAGCCAGCAATATCCTCTAGAATATACAAGACATAATACGACCAATTATTATGCCAATTCCAGGGTATATACATCAGATAAGGCAAAGTCTGCTCAACGCCAAAAAACAAATGCTGCACTATGCCCACCAGATTGTAGGTCCAGATCAAAATCATATAGAGCAAGGCAAAGCTAACGGTCAAGCGGGAGCATTGACCCAAATACTTGGGTAAATCATATTTAAGCTGCAGTTCCCGAGTCTCAGGGAATATCTCACGCAAACCATTAATGAATTTGGTCAAACTTTTCTCCTGCATCCAGACCAAAAACAACTTGACATTGCCCATTACCACAAAGCCTACATAAGACATGACCATGGTGGATTCCAAGAAATGATTGCCATTCTTGATGGCCATAGCCACAAAAATGATTTCGCATATTAACATACAATTCAAATTGACAGACTCGGCTATCAATATCAAGTACGACAACCAAGATTTACCCTTGGGAGCTCCCGGCTCCTGATAGGGTTTGACACCCAAAGTGGCATAGAAAAAATCAGCATATTTGAAAAAATCACTAAATTTGGCCGCCTCAGACATTTTGACTCCTACCCTTAGAACTTTCAAACAGAAATCACTTTATAAAAATTCCTATTAATACATTTTGTTTCAAAAATGCCATCAAATGTTCCCTTATTTAACACATAAATATTTAAATAGATCCTTTGTTTAAACAAATATCTGAATTATTGTTATTAAAAATTCTCTTTGCTTTAAAATTGTCTATTCACAATGACCCCAAAAATATAGTTATTAACTCTATTTTTGTAATAAATTGAAATTTACTTAACTTTTAATCAAATTTGAATTTGAATAATCGTGTTTGAGAGGGTTTGTTTAAACAAAATCGTTTACAAATATTTTGATTTAAAGAATAAATTTAAAAACTATAATTATTTTTAAAACACGCACAATTCTTAGAACTAAGAGCGTTTAAGGGCTACCTTTTCAGGTGCGCTAAAGGTCACCGAAGGTGTAAAGGAAAGACAAAAGTTTTATTTCCAACAGTTTGAAAAAATTTCTCAAAGTGTTCAAGATAAAGATTCAGACAAAGACTACGATATAACCTAAATCCTCTACTTGACTATTTTGTATACAAAAGTCGTCAAATCGACAACTTTTCTAGAGAAAATTGTAAAATCGACATCTTTTCTAGAGAAAAGTCGTCAAATCGACATCTTTTCTAGAGAAAAGTCGTCAAATCGACATCTTTTCTAGAGAAAAGTCGTCAAATCGACAACTTTTCTAGAGAAAAGTCGTCAAATCGACAACTTTTCTAGAGAAAAGTCGTCAAATCGCAAATTTTCTAGAGAAAAGTTGTTAAATCGACAACTTTTCTATAGAAAAGTCGTCAAATCGATAACTTTTCTATAGAAATGTCGTCAAATTGACAACTTTTCTATAGAAAAGTCGTCAAATTGACAACTTTTCTATAGAAAAGTCGTCAAATTGACAACTTTTCTATAGAAAAGTCGTCAAATTGACAACTTTTCTATAGAAAAGTCGTCAAATTGACAACTTTTCTATAGAAAAGTCGTCAAATCGACAACTTTTCTATAGAAAAGTCGTCAAATCGACAACTTTTCTATAGAAAAGTCGTCAAATCGACAACTTTTCTATAGAAAAGTCGTCAAATCGACAACTTTTCTATAGAAAAGTCGTCAAATCGACAACTTTTCTATAGAAAAGTCGTCAAATCGACAACTTTTCTATAGAAAAGTCGTCAAATCGACAACTTTTCTATAGAAAAGTCGTCAAATCGACAACTTTTCTATAGAAAAGTCGTCAAATCGACAACTTTTCTATAGAAAAGTCGTCAAATCGACAACTTTTCTATAGAAAAGTCGTCAAATCGACAACTTTTCTATAGAAAAGTCGTCAAATCGACAACTTTTCTATAGAAACGTCGTCAAATCGACAACTTTTCTATAGAAACGTCGTCAAATCGACAACTTTTCTATAGAAACGTCGTCAAATCGACAACTTTTCTATAGAAACGTCGTCAAATCGACAACTTTTCTAGAGAAACGTCGTCAAATCGACAACTTTTCTAGAGAAAAGTCGTCAAATCGACAACTTTTCTAGAGAAAAGTCGTCAAATCGACAACTTTTCTATAGAAAAGTCGTCAAATCGACAACTTTTCTATAGAAAAGTCGTCAAATCGACAACTTTTCTATATAAAAGTCGTCAAATCGACAACCTTTCTATAGAAAAGTCGTCAAATCGACAACTTTTCTATAGAAAAGTCGTCAAATCGACAACTTTTCTATAGAAAAGTCGTCAAATCGACAACTTTTCTATAGAAAAGTCGTCAAATCGACAACTTTTCTATAGAAAAGTCGTCAAATCGACAACTTTTCTATAGAAAAGTCGTCAAATCGACAACTTTTCTATAGAAAAGTCGTCAAATCGACAACTTTTCTATAGAAAAGTCGTCAAATCGACAACTTTTCTATAGAAAAGTCGTCAAATCGACAACTTTTCTATAGAAAAGTCATCAAATCGACAACTTTTCTATAGAAAAGTCGTCAAATCGACAACTTTTCTATAGAAAAGTCGTCTAATTGACAACTTTTCTATAGAAAAGTCGTCAAATCGACAACTTTTCTATAGAAAAGTAGTTAAATCGACAACTTTTCTATAGAAAAGTCGTCAAATCGACAACGTTTCTACGGAAAAGTCGTCAAGTCGACAACTTTTCTATAGAAAAGTCGTCAAATCGACTACTTTCTATTGAAAAGTCTTCTAATCGACTACTTTTCTATAGAAAAGTCGTCAAATCGACTACTTTTCAATAAAGACTACGATATAACCTAAATTCTCTAGTTGACTATTTTCTATACAAAAGTCGTCAAATCGACAATTTTTCTGTAGAAATGTTGTCAAATCGCCTATTTTCCAGTAGGAAAGTCGAAAAATTGGCAATTTTTCAATAGAAGAGTAGTCAAATTGACAATTTTCTATGGAAAAGTCGTTAAACCGACAATTTTTCCATAAAAAAGACATCAAATTGACAACCTTTTTTATTAAAAAGTCGTCAAATCAACCACTTTTTTATAGACAAGTCGTCAAATCGACCACTTTTTCATAGAAAAGTCGACAAATCTATCAAAAAATTGTCAAATAAACAACATTTCTATAAAAAAAAATCGACAACTTTTCTAGTGAAAAGCCGTCAAATCGACAACTTTTCTAGTGAAAAGTCGTCAAATCAACAACTTTTCTATAGAAAAGTCGTCAAATCGACAACTTTTCTATAGAAAAGACGTCAAATCGACAACTTTCCTATAGAAAAGTCGTCAAATCGACAACTTTCCTATAGAAAAGTCGTCAAATCGACAACTTTTCTAGAGAAAATTGTCAAATCGACAACTTTTCTACAGAAAAGTCGTCAAATCGACAACCTTTCTAGAGAAAAGTCGTGAAATCGACAAATTATCTAAATAAAAGTCGTCAAATCGGCAACTTTTCTATAGAAAAGTCGTCAAATCGACAACTTTCTATAGAAAAGTCGTCAAATCGACAACTTTTCTGTAGAAAAGTCGTCAAATCGACAACTTTTCTATAGACAAGTCGTCAAATCGACAACTTTTTAAAAGAGAAGTTTTCAAATCGACCACTTTTCTGTAGAAAATTCGTCAAATAGATTACTTTCCTATAGAAAAATAGTCAAATCGACTATATTTTATTATAGAAAAGTAGTCAAATTGTCTACTTTTTTATAGAAAAGTCGTTAAATTGACATCCTTTCTATAGAAAAGTCGTCAAATTGACATCTTTTCTAAAGAAAAGTTGTCAAATCGACACTTTTTTTATAAAAAAAAGTCGTCAAATCGACTACTTTTTTATAGAAAGGTCGTCAAATCGACTACTTTTCTATAGAAAAGTTATCAAATCGACTACTTTTCTATAGAAAAGTCGTCAAATCGACTACTGTCAAAAACATCAACACCAAGCATGTGTATAATGATGATTTAAATCTAATTAATTTTATAATAAATTTGAAATAATAAAAGAAATCTTTCTTTTAATAATTTAGTATATGCAGCTGCCGTTGTTGGTGCATTTCCCAAGCTAACAAAGACTTATAAATTTAGAGCAGAAAAAAAATAAAGACGAGAAAAAAATGCAAAAACACATAAAACTTTGTCTACATCATTATCAACGCTCCAGCATAACTGACAGGCAAGCAGGCAGGCAGAGAGAAAGGTAAACTCTTCGTAGAACGGATTTTAGTATGGCTTCCGTTTCCTAAACGACGCAGAGCAACTGTAAGCAAAGTTCCAGGAGCGGCAGTTCTAAGACGACAACGACGACGACTACTACCAGAACCAGAAGTCGATGAAGAATATGAAACTTTAGTTGTTAAAGACAAGTTACGGATAGTGATGATGGTGGCAGTGAATGTTCTTAAGTAAATACATATTTAGAAGCAAAAGTCTTGAAGAAGACATTGATTCCAAAATGTTTTAAAAGCAGGAATTGAGCAAAAAAAGTCTAAGAGGAATTTGTTGTACTCAAAGTAAAAGTAACATCAATACACTGGCATTAAGACCAAAAGACCCCGGTAAATGTTGACTATGGAGTAAAGAGACACCAGGAAAAATGATAAACCTGGCAGAAGATGCAAGTTAAGTTGAGTTTTGAGCAGTAACAAGAAAATGTCACAGGAAGGAAAATCTACTTGGCTTGAATGGTTACATGTTACAACCAACCAACCGACATTAGAAGCAACAAAAACAAAATCTTACCTTAGTTGCCAACTTAAATACCAAGAAATGGAGCTGATGGAAAGGAATAAAGAATCCATGTAAAAGAAATTAAATTAAATTTTAACTTAACTCGTAACTGGATACATGTTATGTTAAATCACAGGTAAAGTTTATGGAAAAAAAAAGATATCTAACATATATGGACACAATTTAAAGCCAATAGATATATTTTACTTTGAGTGATTTTCATTTTTAAGGATTTTCTGGAAATCTTAAAAGTTTAACTTTAAATCAATTTTAGGAGAACTTTTTCGGGTTTTAAGATTAAGTGGCAGTTTAAGCAAAAATTTCTTGTAACTTAAAATTTGTTACAACAGTCTAAAGGTAACCTTAACAATATCTTAAAGAAATATGAGAATTTCTATAAAAGTTTTTTTTATTAAAATCAACAACTTTTTTATAGAAAGGTTATCATATTAATAGAAAAATTGTCGTCAAATCGACAACTTTTCAAAAGAAAAGTCTTCAAATCGACAACTTTCCTAGAGAAAAGTCGTCAAACCGACAACTTTTCTATAGAAAAGTCGTCAAACCGACAACTTTTCTATAGAAAAGTCGTCAAACCGACAACTTTTCTATAGAAAAGTCGTCAAACCGACAACTTTTCTATAGAAAAGTCGTCAAATCGACAACTTTTCAAAAGAAAAGTCTTCAAATCGACAACTTTCCTAGAGAAAAGTCGTCAAACCGACAACTTTTCTATAGAAAAGTCGTCAAACCGACAACTTTTCTATAGAAAAGTCGTCAAACCGACAACTTTTCTATAGAAAAGTCGTCAAACCGACAACTTTTCTATAGAAAAGTGGTTAAACCGACAACTTTTCTATAGAAAAGTCGTCAAACCGACCACTTTTCTATAGAAAAGTCGTCAAACTGGCAACTTTTCTATAGAAAAGTCGTCAAACTGGCAACTTTTCTACAGAAAAGTCGTCAAACCGACAACTTTTCTATAGAAAAGTCGTCAAACCGACAACTTTTCTATAGAAAAGTCGTCAAACCGACAACTTTTCTATAGAAAAGTCGTCAAATCGACAACTTTTCTATAGAAAAGTCGTCAAACCGACAACTTTTCTATAGAAAAGTCGTCAAACCGACAACTTTTCTATAGAAAAGTCGTCAAACTGGCAACTTTTCTATAGAAAAGTCGTCAAACCGACAACTTTTCTATAGAAAAGTCGTAAAACCGACAACTTTTCTATAGAAAAGTCGTCAAACCGACAATTTTTCTATAGAAAAGTCGTCAAATCGACAACTTTTCTATAGAAAAGTCGTCAAATCGACAACTTTTCTATAGAAAAGTCGTCAAATCGACAACTTTTCTATAGAAAAGTCGTCAAATCGACAACTTTTCTATAGAAAAATCGTCAAATCGACAACTTTTCTATAGAAAAGTCGTCAAATCGACAACTTTTCTATAGAAAAGTCGTCAAATCGACAACTTTTCTATAGAAAAGTCGTCAAATCGACATCTTTTCTATAGAAAAGTTATCAAATCGACAACTTTTCTATAGAAAAGTCGTCAAATCGACAACTTTTCTATAGAAAAGTCGTCAAACCGACAACTTTTCTATAGAAAAGTCGTCAAATCGACAACTTTTCTATAGAAAAGTCGTCAAACCGACAACTTTTCTATAGAAAAGTCGTCAAACCGACAACTTTTCTATAGAAAGGTCGTCAAAACCGACAACTTTTCTATAGAAAAGTCTTCAAACCGACAACTTTTCTATAGAAAGGTCGTCAAACCGAGAACTTTTCTATAGAAAAGTCGTCAAACCGACAACTTTTTTATAGAAAAGTCGTCAAACCGACAACTTTTCTATAGAAAAGTCGTCAAATCGACAAATTTTCTATAGAAAAGTCGTCAAATCACAACTTTTCTATAGAAAAGTTGTAATTTGACGACTTTTCTATAGAAAAGTTGTCAAAGCGACTACTTTTCTATAGAAAGGTCGTCAAATCGACAACTTTTCTATAGAAAAGTCGTCAAATCGACAAATTTTCTATAGAAAAGTCGTCAAATCGACAACTTTTCTATAGAAAAGTTGTCAAATCGACAACTTTTCTTTAGAAAAGTCGTCAAATCGACAACTTTTCTATAGAAAAGTCGTCAAATCGACAACTTTTTTATAGAAAAGTCGTCAAATCGACAACTTTTCTTTAGAAAAGTCGTCAAATCGACAACTTTTCTTTAGAAAAGTCGTCAAATCGACAACTTTTCTTTAGAAAAGTCGTCAAATCGACAACTTTTCTTTAGAAAAGTCGTCAAATCGACAACTTTTCTATAGAAAAGTCGTCAAATCGACAACTTTTCTATAGAAAAGTCGTCAAATCGACAACTACAGGATGACTTTTCTATAGAAAAGTTATAGACAGGATGACTTTTCTATAGAAAAGTTATCGATAGGATGACTTTTCTATAGAAAAGTTAACGATAGGATGACTTTTCTATAGAAAAGTTATCGATAGGATGACTTTTCTATAGAAAACTTATCGATAGGATGACTTTTCTATAGAAAGGTTATCGATAGGATGTCTTTTCTATAGAAAGGTTATCGATAGGATGACTTTTTTATATGAAAGTTATCGATTGGATGACTTTTCTATAGAAAAGTTATCGATAGGATGTCTTTTCTATAGAAAGGTTATCGATAGAATTACTTTTCTATAGAAAAGTTATCGATAGGATGACTTTTCTATAGAAAACTTATTGATAGGATGACTTTTCTATAGAAAGGTTATCGATAGGATGTCTTTATTATAGGAAAGTTATCGATAGGATGACTTTTTTATATGAAAGTTATCGATAGGATGACTTTTCTATAGAAAAGTTATCGATAGGATGTCTTTTCTATAGAAAAGTTATTTCTATAGAATTTTATCGATAAGATGACCTTTCTATAGAAAAGATATCAATTAAAGAAAAATATACGATTTGATGATTTTGAAGACTTCTCGACAACTTTTCTATAGAATCGACAACTTTTCTGTAGAAAAGATAAAAAAAGTCGTCTGATCGACTACTTTTCTATAGAAAAGACGTCAAATCGACTACCTTTCTATAGAAAAGTCGTCAAATCGACTAATTTTGTATAGAAAAGTCGTCAAATCGACTACTTTTCTATAGAAAATTCGTCATATCGACTACTTAAAAAAAAAATCGGCAAATAGAGTACTTTTCTACAGAAATTCACGCCAGAAATTGACCGCTTTTCTATAGAAAAGTCATCAAATCAAATACTTTTGTATAGAAGAGTCGTCAAATTGACTACTTTTCTATAGAAAAGTCGTCTAATCGACTATTTTTCTATAGAAAAGACGTCAAATTGACAACCTTTCTATAGAAAAGTCATCAAATCGACAACTTTGCTATAGAAAAGTCGTCAAATCGATAGCTTTTCTATAGAATAATCTACAACTTTTCTATAGAAAGGTCATCAAATCGACAACTTTTCTATAAGAAAGTCATCATTGTATGTAAAAAAATTGGTTTGTTATCATTATTTCTTCTTATAACTAGATTATTTTTCAAATATTATCATTTCTGTATTAATTTATTAAAACATTAATCTAGTAATGACTTAAGACATTAATAAAAATATCTTTTGCTTCGATTTATTTGATTTTGGCTTGACTTATTGTTATAGTTTGATGATGATGATTATGACCTGGTTAATCATAGGCATTATTTTCACTTTCTTTTGTCGATTCGGAATTATTGTCTTCTTACCTTTGGCTGACCATAAATATTTAATAATAATTTATTTAAGCAATAAATAAAATATTTATTTTATCCCTAGTATTTTCATATATAATTTAGACACATGAGTGAGTAAATAGGAAATAAATTTCAACAGTTGGGGATGGAAAAAGAGCAGTAAAGAGATTATTTAGAAAAAGTATTGTAAAAAACTTCAAATTGAAAAATTAGTTTTAGGATAAATCGTAAAATTTCTTTTAAAGATTCAGAATTTTTCTGAACAAGCCACTGCTATATTTCTTTTCACAATTGTCAGTTTCTGTTAATTTTACTTTAATGAGACACCAAAATAAATAAAATTATTTTATATTTGAATTTCCTTTTTTCTTTGTTGGTTTGTTTGTTTATCTTGTGGTTGTTCCAGTAATGACTTTAATAAGTTATTTACCCAAGTAATTTTATTTATTTGAGGAAAAAAGTTATATCTATCTAAACATACAAAAAATATTCTTTCTGAATCAATTTAAGTTCAAATTGTCTGAGTATTTGGCTTAAATTGATTGAAATATAAGAATTTTGTTTATTCAACAAAAACTGATTTACCACCAATTTCTCATTATTTGGTTATCGCTTGTCGTAAACTCAAAGTGACGATTAGTAAACTTCGTAATGATAAAACAAATAACAAAACATGGGGATAATGAGCCCTAATGATTAACAATTTTAACATTTTCCCATAGGATTTCAAATAATTAAGGGAATAGTTTATCACAATGATTTTTCTATAGAAAAGTACTCGATAGGATGACTTTTTTACGAAAAAGTTATCCATAGGACGAATTTTCCATAGAAAACTTATCGTTACGATGACTTTTCTACAGAAAAGTTATCGATAGGATGCCTTTTCTATAGAAAAGTTATCGAAAGGATGACTTTTCTATCGAAAAGTTATCAAAAGGATTACTTTTCTATAGAAAAGTTATCGAAGGAATGACTTTCCTATAGAAAAGTTAAAGAAAGGATGACTTTTCTATAGAAAAGTTATCGACAGGATGACTTTTCTATAGAAAACTTATCGAAAGGATGACTTTTCTATAGAAAAGTTATCGAAAGCATGACTTTTCTATGGAAAGGTTATCGATAGGATGACTTTTCTATAGAAAAGTTATCGATAGGATGACTTTTCTATAGAAAAGTAATCGATAGGATGACTTTTCTAAAGAAAAGTTATCGATATTATGACTTTTCTATAAAAAAAATTATCGATAGGATGACTTTTCTATAGAAAAGTTACCGATAGGATGACTTTTCTATATAAATGTTATCGATAAGATGACTTTTCTATAGAAAAGTTATCAATAGGATGACTTTTTTATAAAAAAGATATCGATAGGATGACTTTTCTATAAAAAACTTACCGTTACGATGACTTTTCTATTGAAAAGTTATCGACAGGATGACTTTTCTATAGAAAAGTTATCGACAGGATGACTTTTCTATAGAAAAGTTATCGACAGGATGACTTTTCTATAGAAAAGTTATCGACAGTATGACTTTTCTATAGAAAAGTTATCGACAGGATGACTTTTCTATAGAAAAGTTATCGACAGGATGACTTTTCTATAGAAAAGTTATCGACAGTATGACTTTTCTATAGAAAAGTTATCGACAGGATGACTTTTCTATAGAAAAGTTATCGACAGGATGACTTTTCTATAGAAAAGTTATCGACAGGATGACTTTTCTATAGAAAAGTTATCGACAGGATGACTTTTCTATAGAAAAGTTATCGACAGGATGACTTTTCTATAGAAAAGTTATCGACAGGATGACTTTTCTATAGAAAAGTTATCGACAGGATGACTTTTCTATAGAAAAGTTATCGACAGGATGACTTTTCTATAGAAAAGTTATCGACAGGATGACTTTTCTATAGAAAAGTTATCGACAGGATGACTTTTCTATAGAAAAGTTATCGACAGGATGACTTTTCTATAGAAAAGTTATCGACAGGATGACTTTTCTATAGAAAAGTTATCGACTTTTCTATAGAAATGTTATAAACAGGATGACTTTTCTATAGAAAAGTTATCGATAGGATGATTTTTCTATAGAAAATTTAACGATAGAATGACTTTTCTATAGAAAAGCTATCGATAGGATGACTTTCTATAGAAAAGTTGTCGATAGGATGACTTTTCTATAGAAAAGTTATCGATAGGATGACTTTTCTATAGAAACGTTATCTATAGAAAAGTTATCAATAAAATTACTTTTGTACAGAAAAGTTATCGATAGAATGACTTTTCTATAGAAAAGTTATCGATATAATGACTTTTCTACAGAAAAGTTATAGATAGGATAACTTTTCTACAGATAAGTTATCTATGGGATGACTTTTCTATAGAAAAGTTCTCGATAGGATGACTTTTCCATAGAAAAGTTATCGATAGGATGACTTTTCTATAGAAACGTTATCTATAGAAAAGTTATCAATAAAATTACTTTTGTACAGAAAAGTTATCGATAGAATGACTTTTCTATAGAAAAGTTATCGATATAATGACTTTTCTACAGAAAAGTTATAGATAGGATAACTTTTCTACAGATAAGTTATCTATGGGATGACTTTTCTATAGAAAAGTTCTCGATAGGATGACTTTTCCATAGAAAAGTTATCGATAGGATGACTTTTCTATCGAAAAGTTATCGATAGGATGACTTTTTTATAGAAAAGTTATCGAAAGGATTACTTTTCTAGAGAAAAGTTATCGATAGGATGACTTTCGATAGAAAAGTTATCGATAGGATGACTTTTCTATAGAAACGTTATCTATAGAAAATTTATCAATAAAATTACTTTTGTACAGAAAAGTTATCGATAGGATGACTTTTCTATAGAAAAGTTATCGATATAATGACTTTTCTACAGAAAAGTTATCGATAATTTTTCTACAGATAAGTTATCTATGGGATGACTTTTTTATAGAAAAGTTATCGATAGGATGACTTTTCCATTGAAAAGTTATCGATAGGATGACTTTTCTATAGAAAAGTTATCGATAGGATGACTTTTCTATAGAAAAGTTATCGATAGGATGACTTTTCTATAGAAAAGTTATCGATAGGATGACTTTTTTATATGAAAGTTATCGATAGGATGACTTTTCTATAGAAAAGTTATCGTTAGGATATCTTTTCTATAGAAAAGTTATCGGATGACTTTTCTATAAAATTTTATCGATAAGATGACCTTTCTATAGAAAAGATATCAATAAAAGAAAAATATACGATTTGATGATTTTGAAGACTTCTCGTAAAAATTTCAAAGTTTTTGATGACTTCCTATAAAAGAAAAGTTATCGATTTTTATAGCTTTTCCATAGAAAAGTAATCTTTCATTATTACAAATTCTTTTTATGTCATCGATAAATTTTCTCTATAGATTTCATTTTTTTATTAAACTTTCTTTGGAAAATTTTTATTATCAATCAATTTTTTCCTAGAAATTTTCTAAAAGTTTGCCACTCTCTGTCTATAGTTCATTATGAGTAACTATTAACCATAAATTTAAAAGACCAAGACAGACTTATGCATTAAACACATAGACAACAGCAGGCTACACGAACACCGACTACAAAAGTCGTTGGCTGCAATCGTCGCCTCGTAGTCAGCTACTTAATTATTTTAGGGACGGCAGCTACATTTAAGATGGCAGCTACATTTCGAAACACCTGTTTATGAGTGGTGCCAATATCGCGTTTATAAGATGGACAAAATAACAATTCAAATTTTGATAAAAACGACATAAATTCATCATTATGTCTATATCAAAAAAAAAAAAAATTATAGAAAGATTTTGGTGTGATCTCTAATAGTTTAAGAGTTATGGGCTTTTTAAATTTCAAGAATAATACGGTATAACTTTAGAAGTTTATGTCCAATATTAACTTTTTTGGTATCAAACAAAAGCTACTAAAAATATCTTTTATATTCTTATATATTCTATATAATATTCTTTATAATTGATAAGGAGCTAATATACTATAAATTTATTTCTGCAACCGACTTTTTTTATAAAAATTCGTATATCTTAAAACAATATAGATATAAGTATGCTCTTTTATATAATGAATTTTATAAAGGACATACTGGGCTTTTATATAACATGAACTACGTAGCTCTAGCACACGTAGCGTGCGAGTTAGACAGTTTAAAAAATAAGTTTTTAAAATTTTACTTCTTTTGAGTTAGAGTTATATAAATATAAATTTTTACATAAATTTTATTAGATATTATTATATACATTAAATATATAAATATTTTATAAGTATGTAAATTGTTTACATAAATTCTCCCCATTGTATTTGTGGTAAATAAATTCAAGTGGTTTAAATCGCTCATTTATTTCAATATTATATAGTATTGACGGCACTAAATCTTTTATTGTCGCCAACAAAAATAGAAAATAGTTTAATTTTGGCTACAGCTACAACGGTGGTCGGTAGTCGTGTAGCCGTGTCGACTCTAAAAAATTTATTTCTATTTGAATGCATGTATTCTAATTTTGACAGGTTGTAGCCCGTAGCCTGTTGTTGTCTATGTGTTTAATGCATTACACACTATCATCATACTTAAGTTATTATCATTTGGGGGAAACATTAATGTAACATTTGTTGCGACAAACAGCAACAACCACCAAACAAACAAAAAAATAGATGATAGAAATACATTCAACACAGCACGTGCATCATAAACGTAACATAAATTAAGTTCCTTCAACAATTTTACTACAAACAAAACAAAAAAAACTCATTCCTTTAAACACGCACATATACAAACACACTCTCATTCACTCTGCAACTCTCTCACACTTTGCCACCACTTCCCTTTCCTGTCTTTTGTCGAGCGAATTGTGTCGTGTATTTAGTCAAGACACATTTAGTTGTTGCTCTCGGTACGAGGAAATATATCGAAACTTAATGATATGAGCATGAAAATGCGTGTTTTTAGCAAATACATCATAAAATAACAAACTTTAAGTAGGCAAAATCGAAAAGACGGAGCAAAAAAAAAAAGACAAGAAAGACAAGCAAAAAGTTAGTGACAGTGCAAGAGTGGAAATAAACGAAAAACTCTTTAAAAAACTATGAAAACTCAAGACACATAAAAAAATGGTGGCGGGAAATTACAAAAGTTTCATTTGCTCAAAAGTGAAAAAAGCGTAACAAATATGAAAAGAACATAACATTTGCAAACTCGAAAAAAAAGAGGCTGTTGGTAAATAACACTGGAATACACAATTTTTCTATAAAAAAAAATTATCAACGCAAAGACATCCTTCCTATAGAAAAGTTACCGACAGAATGATTTTATAAAGAAAGAAGATGTCGAAAGGATGATTTTTCTATAGAAAAGTTTTCTATAGAAAAGTTATCGAAAAGATGGACCTTTCATAGAAAAGTTATCGAAAGGATGACTTTTCTATAGAATAGTTATCGAAAGGATGACTTTTCTATAGAAAAGTTATCGAAAGGATGACATTTCTACAGAAAAGTAATCGAAAGGATGACTTTTCTATAGAAAAGTTATCGAAAGGATGACTTTTCTATAGAAAAGTTATCGAAAGGATGACTTTTCTATAGAAAAGTTATCGAAATGATGACTTTTCTATAGAAAAGTTATCGAAAGGATGACTTTTCTATAGAAAAGTTATCGAAAGGATGACTTTTTTTATAGAAAAGTTATCGAAAGAATGACTTTTCTATAGAAAAGTTATCGAAAGAATGACTTTTCTATAGAAAAGTTATCGAAAGGATGACCTTTTTATAGAAAAGTTATCGAAAGGATGACTTTTCTATAGAAAAGTTATCGAAAGGATGACTTTTCTATAGAAAAGTTATCGAAAGGATGACTTTTCTATAGAAAAGTTATCGAAAGGATGACTTTTCTATAGAAAAGTTATCGAAAGGATGACCTTTTTATAGAAAAGTTATCGAAAGGATGACTTTTCTATAGAAAAGTTATCGAAAGGATGACTTTTCTATAGAAAAGTTATCGAAAGGATGACTTTTCTATAGAAAAGTTATCGAAAGGATGACCTTTTTATAGAAAAGTTATCGAAAGGATGACTTTTCTATAGAAAAGTTATCGAAAGGATGACTTTTCTATATAAAAGTTATCGAAAGGATGACTTTTCTATAGAAAAGTTATAGAAAGGATGACTTTTCTATAGAAAAGTTATCGAAAGGATGACTTTTCTATAGAAAAGTTATCGAAAGGCTGACTTTTCTATAGAAAAGTTATCAAAAGGATGACTTTTCTATAGAAAAGTTATCGAAAGGATGACTTTTCTATAGAAAAGTTATCGAAAGGATGACTTTTCTATAGAAAAGTTATCAAAAGGATGACTTTTCTATAGAAAAGTTATCGAAAGGATGACTTGTCTATAGAAAAGTTATCGAAAGGATGACTTTTCTATAGGAAAGTTATCGAAAGGATGACTTTTCTATAGGAAAGTTATCGAAAGGATGACTTTTCTATAGAAAAGTTATCGAAAGGATGACTTTTCTATAGAAAAGTTATCGAAAGGATGACTTTTTTTATAGAAAAGTTATCGAAAGAATGACTTTTCTATAGAAAAGTTATCGAAAGAATGACTTTTCTATAGAAAAGTTATCGAAAGGATGACTTTTCTATAGAAAAGTTATCGAAAGGATTACTTTTCTCTAGAAAAGTTATCGAAAGGATGACTTTTCTATAGAAAAGTTATCGAAAGGATGACTTTTCTATAGAAAAGTTATCGAAAGGATTACTTTTCTCTAGAAAAGTTATCGAAAGGATGACTTTTCTATAGAAAAGTTATCGAAAGGATGACTTTTCTATAGAAAAGTTATCGAAAGGATGACTTTTCTATAGAAAAGTTATCGAAAGGATGACTTTTCTATAGAAAAGTTATCGAAAGGATGACTTTTCTATAGAAAAGTTATCGAAAGGATTACTTTTCTATAGAAAAGTTATCGAAAGGATGACTTTTCTATAGAAAAGTTATCAAAATTATGACTTTTCTATAGAAACGTTATCGAAAGGATGACTTTTCTATAGAAAAGTTATCGAAAGGATGACTTTTGTATAGAAAAGTTATCGAAAGGTACCAAACAATTTTCTATAAAAATATTTTGTTACAAAAAAAAATTTCTATAAAAATATTTTGGCACCGAAAAATTTTCTTTAAAAACATTTTGGTACCAAAAAATTTTCTACCAAAATATTTTGGTAAAAAAATTTTCTATACTAATATTTTGGTACCAAAAAATGTTCTATATGAAATGACAAGCAATTTTCTGTACTAATAGTTTGTTACCAAAAACATTTCTATAAATTTATTTTGGAACTAAAAATTTTTCTATGAACATATATTTGTATCAAAAAAATTTCTATAAAAATATTTTGATACTAAAAATTTTCTGTAAAAATATTTTGATACCAAAAAGTTTTGTATAAAAATTATTTTGGTAACGAAAATTTTCTATAAAAATATTTTGGCGACAACAATTGTTCCTTAAAAATACTTTGGTACAAACAAATTTTCTGTAAATATATTTTGGTACCAAAAAATTTTCTATTAAAATATTTTGGTATCAAAAAATTTTCCATAAAAATAATTTAGTACCAAAAGGTTTTTATAAAAAATATTTTGTTAACAAAAAATTTTCTACAAAAATATTTTGGTACCGAAAATTTTTTATAAAAATTATAAATAAATATAAATTGGTACCAAAAAATTTTCTGTAAAAATATTTTGTTACCAAAATATTTTTTTAAAAATATTTTGGTACCAAAAAATTTTCTATAAAAATATTTTGGTACCAAAACAATTTCTATAAATATATTTTAATACCAAAAAATATTTAAAAATATTTTGGTAAAAGTTGTTTATGGGCTATAAAAATTTTTAGGATCGGTGCAGTTCAGCTGAACTAGACTTAAGCCAATATTTTGGTATTAAAAAGTTTTCTATAAAAATATTTTGTTACCAAAAAATTTTCTATAAATATATTTTGGTACCAAAAAATTTTCTATAAAAATTATTTGGTACCAAAAAATTTTCT
The DNA here is from genome assembly GCA_933228675.1 of Stomorhina lunata. Lineage (NCBI taxonomy): Eukaryota > Metazoa > Arthropoda > Insecta > Diptera > Rhiniidae > Stomorhina > Stomorhina lunata. The sequence goes on from OW121740.1 coordinate 11,706,838, forward strand.
ATAAATATATTTTGGTACCAAAAAAATTTCTATAAAAAAATATATTGGTACCAAAAAATTTTCTTTAAAAATATTTTGGTACCAAAAAAATTCCCTGTAAAAATATTTTGGTACCAACAAATTTCTATAGAAAAGTTATCGACAGGATGACTTTTCTATACTTTTACAATAAAAAAAATCTATTTTGTTTAACAGTGTAACACAAAACTTTTGGCATTTTATCATCTTCCCATTCAATACTTTATCTTATTCTGTTCATTCTTTATTTTATTTTTGTATTGTAAAGCAAAATGAACATTTATCTAAATATTTTATATGTCTTCCAACAAAAATGATGTATTACTTAAGGTTTCCTTTTAATTTTAAATTTTATTTCGATCAACTCCAAAAGAAAAGCAAAAAAGCCTAAAGTAACACAAAAGAAGAGGGGACACCAAAGTTTTACTTTTTTAATTTCCAGGCATAAAAATTATAACCAACCACAAAAGCACGAACTTAATACAATTCAGATAAAATAGAAAAGAATAAAGTAAAAACTTTTTAAATTAAATATTATTTCATTTGTGGTTGGATTTTTAAACAAAAGAGGTCACAGTTATAAAGAATTCAGTTTTAAAGGAGGCAGAATCTTAAAACGAATTAGATACAATAAATTTAGAGGGTGAATAGGGAAAAAAACGAGGGTTGTTTTCATATTTGATACCAACAATTTTTCCCAAAAATTTTCTATAAAAATTTATTGGTACCAAAAAATTTTCTATAAAAATTTATTGGTATCAAAAAATTTTCTATAAAAATTTATTGGTTCCAAAAAATTTTCTATAAAAATTTAATGGTACCAAAAAATTTTCTATAAAAATTTATTGGTACTAAAAAATATTCTATAAAAATTTATTGGTAGCAAAAAATTTTCTATAAAAATTTATTGGTAGCAAAAAATTTTCTATAAAAATGTATTGGTTCCAAAAAATTTTCTATAAAAATTTATTAGTACCAAAAAATTTTCTATAAAAATTTAATGGTACCAAAAAATTTTCTATAAAAATTTATTGGTACTAAAAAATATTCTATAAAAATTTATTGGTAGCAAAAAATTTTCTATAAAAATTTATTGGTAGCAAAAAATTTTCTATAAAAATGTATTGGTTCCAAAAAATTTTCTATAAAAATTTAATGGTACCAAAAATATTTCTATAAAAATTTATTGGTACTAAAAAATATTCCATAAAAATTTATTGGTACAAAAAAATTTTCTATAAAAATTTATTGGTACCAAAATATTTTCTATAAAAATTTATTGGTACCAAAAAATTTTCTATAAAAATTTATTGGTATCAAAAAATTTTCTAAAAAAAATTATTGGTACCAAAAAATTTTCTATAAAAATTTATTGGTACCAAAAAATTTTCTATAAAAATTTATTGATACCAAAAAATTTTTATACAAATTTATTGGTACCAAAAAATTTTTATAAAAATTTATTGGTACCAAAAAAATTTTCTATAAAAATTTATTGGTACCAAAAAATTTTCTATAAAAATTTATTGGTACCAAAAAATTTTCTATAAAAATTTCTTTTACCGAAAAATTTTCTTTGAAAATTGGTTACTGCCAAAAAAATTTCTTTAAAAATTATTTGGTATTATTTCTATAAAAATTATTTGGTACAAAAAAAAATTCTATATAAATTATTTGGTACCAAAAAATTTTCTATGAAAATTATTTGGTACCAAAAAATTTTTATAAAAATTTATTGAAACCAAAAAATATTCCATAAAAATTTGTTGGTGCCATAAAATTTTCTATAAAAATTATTTGGTACCAAAAAATTTTCTATAAAAACTATTTGGTACCAAAAAATTATATATCAAAATTAATTGGTACCAAAATATTTTTTATAAAAATTTATTGGTATCAAATTACTATAAAAATTTATTGGTACTAAAAAATTGTCTATAAAAATCTTTTGGTACCAAAAAATTTTCTATAAAAATATTTTGGTACCAAAAAATATTCTATAAAAATATTTTGGTACCATTAAATTCCTTTTAAAAATATTTTGGTACTAAAATATTTTCTATAAAAATTATTTGGTACCAAAAATTTTCTACAAAAATTATTCGGTACCAAAAATTTTCTATTAAAATTTTTTGGTACCAAAAAACCTTCTATAAAAATCATTTGATACCAAAGAGTTTTCTATAAAAATCTTTTGGTACCAAGAAATTTTCTATAAAAAGATTTTGGTACTAAAAAATTTTGTATAAAAATATTTTGGTACCAAAAAATTTTCTATGAAAATATTTTGGTGCCAAAAAAATTTCTATTAAATATTTTGGTACCAAAAAATTGTCTAAAAAAATATTTGGGTACCAAAAAATTTTTATAAAAATATTTTGGTACCAAAAAAAGTTATAAATATTTCGTTGAAAATTGTCTTTAACCCTCCTCAGTTGGAATATTCTTTAACCCTGTAATCCTAAAGTATTTAATACATTTGTGGTCGGTTGCTTGCCTACAGACACACATACATTTAGTCTCACCCATTCAATGATAAACCGGAAATGAGCTACAGTTATAATATCAAACTGAAGTAGAAATAACTTGAGTTGAAGAAATTAACAACTAAAAACAAACTGAAATGGTTATAAATATTTTTATTTGTTTTATTTATGTTTTGAACTTTAAGTTCTTAGTTTCAAAATTTATTTGCTTGAAAGTTGTGGTTGCCTTGCCAGGGTAAAGAAAAAAGGGATGGATTCACAAAAAAAATAAAAAAATTAAAATCAAATTCTAAGAAGGATCTTTAAGAAATCTTAGGGTATATGTTTAAAAGTAGGATAAGTTATGAATATATTCTTCCGTACGGAGAAGAAAAGGACAATGATATTTTAAGGTCTTCAAAGATTTGATTGAAGATTTTATTAAAATGTTTTATTTTCATAGTTGACTTTTAGGCGTATTCTGTTTTCTTTAAAAACTTTTTTGAGCTGAAGTATTAACACAATTCGTCTTCTACGAATTCATTCAAATTTAATATTCATATTTAACCCCAATATTCTTCCCTTGCTTTGCTCTACATCTCTGAAGTTTTATTTCATCTTTTGTTTAAGACTTCCTCCATAAATGCCAGCATAACTGGGTGTTTTATGCTCAAGGATGAATGAAAAGTAACTGGAAAATGTTACCAAGAAACACAACAACTCAGCAATGGACAAATATAATAAAAATTTAACTTTTCTTTTGAAAATGTTTATTATGATGCATTTTCATAACAAACAAAGGAAAAAAGAGTTAAGAATTAAATTGCAGCAGAGGGAAATAGAAAGGGTATTCATGAGGGAAAGAAATTTCTTATAATATAAAACATACATCAAAGATCTAATTAAGACCAGGTACTTATAAATCAATTTTTTCATTATTTCATTTAAGTTATAATAGCCCTTTCTTCTTCATTTGCTGAACACCCCTAATATCTTCCCTACATTCTTTTGTAATATAATATCACAATCTTCCACTCTACTTGGCATTTTAATTTAACTGAAAACTCTCACAACACCAACAAAACTCTTCAGATACTTTGTAATAGAAAATCTAGCAGAATTAAAAAAAGTTTATTCATAAACAAAAAAAAGTTGTAGAGATTTGTACAAAATGTGTGAAAAATATTTTAGAACAAACTTTTCAAAAAGAGGGTCAAGAAGTTGAAAGTTGATAAATGAAATTTAAATTGATTTTTTTAAAACAATTTCGAAAAGAATGAGCCAACTGTTGCATTAAGGTCCAAAAAAATTTAATTAACTTAAAAACAATGTATCCATATGATAACTCAACTATAGAAAAGTTATCAAAGGATGACTTTTCCAAATTTTGATAAAAGTTTTTCTTTAGTAAAATTTCGATCAAAATTTTTCTTTAGTAAAATTTCGATGTCAATTTTTGTTCAAAAATTTTCTTTTGTAAAAATTTAATCAAAATTTTTCTTTCGTAAAATTTTGATCAAAATTTTTTTAATTAAAATTTTGATCAACATTTTTTTTAGTAAAATTTTGATAAAAAATTTTTTTAATTAAAATTTTGTACAAAATTTTTCTTTAGTAAAATTTTGATCAAAATTTTTCTTTAGTAAAATTTTTATCACAATGTTTCTTAAGTAAAATTTTTATCAAATATTTTTTTAGTAAAATTTTGATCAAAATTTTACTTTAATAACATTTTTTTAGTAAAATTTTGTACAAAATTTTTCTTTAGTAAAATTTTGATCAAAAGTTTTCTTTAGTAAAATTTTTATCACAATGTTTCTTAAGTAAAATTTTTATCAAATATTTTTTTAGTAAAATTTTGATCAAAATTTTTCTTTAATAAAATTTTTTTAGTAAAATTTTGTACAAAATTATTCTTTAGTAAAATTTTGATCAAAATTTTTCTTTAGTAAAATTTTGATCAAAATTTTCTTTAGTAAAATTTTGATCAAAAGTTTTCTTTAGTAAAATTTTTACCACAATGTTTCTTAAGTAAAATTTTTATCAAATATTTTTTTAGTAAAATTTTGATCAAAATTTTTCTTTAGTAAAATTTTGATCAAAATTTTTCTTTAGTAAAATTTTGATCAAAACTTTTCTTTAGTAAAATTTTGATCAAAATTTTTCTTTAGTAAAATTTTGATCAAAATTTTTCTTTAGTACAATTTTGATCAAAATTTGTCTTAAGTAAAATTTTGATCAAAATTTGTCTTTAGTAAAATTTTGATCAAAATTCGTCTTTAGTAAAATTTTGATCAAAATTTGTCTTTAGTAAAATTTTGATCAAAATTTGTCTTTAGTAAAATTTTGATCAAAATTTGTCTTTAGTAAAATTTTGATCAAAATTTGTCTTTAGTAAAATTTTGATCAAAATTTTTCTTTAGTAAATTTTTGATCAAAATTTTTCTTTAGTAAAATTTTGATCAAAATTTTTCTTTAGTAAAATTTTGATCAAAATTTTTCTTTAGTAAAATTTTGATCAAAATTTGTCTTTAGTAAAATTTTGATCAAATTTGTCTTCAGTAAAATTTTGATCAAATTTGTCTTCAGTAAAATTTTGATCAAAATTTGTCTTTAGTAAAATTTTGATCAAAATTTGTCTTTAGTAAAATTTTGATCAAAATTTGTCTTTAGTAAAATATTGATCAAATTTGTCTTCAGTAAAATTTTGATCAAAATTTGTCTTTAGTAAAATTTTGATCAAAATTTGTCTTTAGTAAAATTTTGATCAAAATTTGTCTTTAGTAAAATTTTGATCAAAATTTGTCTTTAGTAAAATTTTGATCAAAATTTGTCTTTAGTAAAATTTTAATCAAATTTGTCTTCAGTAAAATTTTGATCAAAATTTGTCTTTAGTAAAATTTTGATCAAAATTTGTCTTTAGTAAAATTTTGATCAAAATTTGTCTTAAGTAAAATTTTGATCAAAATTTGTCTTTAGTAAAATTTTGATCAAAATTTGTCTTTAGTAAAATTTTGATCAAAATTTGTCTTTATTAAAATTTTGATCAAAATTTGTCTTTATTAAAATTTTGATCAAAATTTGTCTTTAGTAAAATTTTGATCAAAATTTGTCTTTAGTAAAATTTTGATCAAAATTTGTCTTAGTAAAATTTTGATCAAAATTTGTCTTTAGTAAAATTTTGATCAAAATTTGTCTTTAGTAAAATTTTGATCAAAATTTGTCTTTAGTAAAATTTTGATCAAAATTTTTCTTAAGTAAAATCGATACGATGAATTTTCTATAGAAAAGTTATCGACAGGATGACTTTTCTATAGAAAAGTTTTCGACAGGATGACTTTTCTATAGAAAAGTTATCGAAGAGATGACTTTTCTATAGAAAAGTTATTGATTAAATAAATACAAAAAATATTTTCTATAAAAATATTTTGATCCCAAAAAATGTATAAATATTTTGTTACCTATAATTTATCTTTCTCATTTATTTTATTATTGTCTTAATTAGCCAAAATTCTTTTTTAAAACATTTTTGTTCTATTGTTGATTCTTTGTTAACCCAATCGTGTTCTGAAAATATTTTTCTACGAATATCCAAAGTTTTATTTTTACCTTTATCAATCTTTTGAAAAATTTTAAAAATTATTTACTACCTTTTTTTGCTTTTGAGTCCCACCTTAAACCCTTTAAACCCCTTAAATTCCTAAATGTTAAATATACATTACAGTAAATTGAATTTTGGAATTTGTTGTTTAAGCCACATATTTATTACCTTTATCTGTCTATAGAAATTTTTCCTATAAAAAGAGTCCTTTTTTGTTTTTGTTATTTTCCTCTTTTACTAAATATTTTCCTCAGACAGACACTCTTAAGGGGCCCTTGTTCAAATTGTTGAAAAATCTTTATAAATTTCCAAAATTCCAAAAACTTACCCTTTTTATAGTCCTTTTCAAAGAAATGTTGTGATTTTTCCATTTCTTTGATATTTGTATTAGCGTGAATTTATTCCATTTCCTTCTATTTCTATTTGTCTAACATTTTTGCAATTTTTTTCCTTTTTTTGTATTTAAATGTCTTTTTAATAGGCCCATAAATTTTAACGCAAATGCTCTCAGATTAAGGTCAATGCCAGCTACTACTTCACTAGACACATGTTGAAAGTTTTAGAACTTTGTAACTGGAAAATATAGTGGAAAGACATGAAAGTAAATGCCATTGGAGAAACTAGAAAAGGATTGAAATTAATGTCTAAATAATGGCAAATGAGTTATCTAATGTTTGAAGTTTCAACAGAAAAATGTAAGGCATTTAAAAGTTTAAGCACCAAACATTTTTGCAGATAATTTTTTTGGTACAAAAATATTTTCTACAGAAAATTTTTTGGTATCAGAATATTTGGATCCAAATTTTTCTTTAGTAAATTTTTGATCAAAATTTTCCTTTAGTAAAATTTTGATCAAAATTTTTCTTTAGTAAAATTTTGGTCAAAATTTTTCTTTAGTAAAATTTTGGTCAAAATTTTTCTTTAGTAAAATTTTGGTCAAAAATTTTCTTTAGTAAAATTTTGATAAAAATTTTTCTCTAGTAAAATTTTGATAAAAAATTTTTCTTTAGTAAAATTTTGTTCTATATTTTTCTTCAGTAAAATTTTGTTTTAAATTTTTCTTTAGTAAAATTTTGTTTAAAATTTTTCATTAGTAAAATTTTGTTTTAAAATTTTCTTTAGTAAAATTTTGCTTAAAATTTTTCTTTATTAAAATTTTGCTTAAAATTTTTCTTTATTAAAATTTATCAAAACTTTTCTTTAGTAAACTTTTGATCAAAATTTTTCTTTATTAAAATTTCCTTAAAATTTTTGTTTATTAAAATTTTGATCAAAATTTTTCTTTAGTAAAATTTTGATCAAAATTTTTCTTTATTAAAATTTTGATCAAAATTTTTCTTTAGTAAAATTTTGATCAAAAATTTTCTTTAGTAAAATTTTGATCAAAATTTTTCTTTAGTAAAATTTTGATCAAAATTTTTCTTTAGTAAAATTTCGATCAAAATTTTTCTTTAGTAAAATTTTGATCAAATTTTTCTTTAGTAAAATTTTGATCAAATTTTTCTTTAGTAAAATTTTGATCAAAATTTTTCTTTAGTAAAATTTTGATCAAAAATTTTTTTTCGTAAAATTTTGACCAAATTTTTCTTTAGTAAAATTTTGACCAATTTTTTTTTTTTAGTAAAATTTTGACCAAAATTTTTCTCTAGTAAAATTTGGATAAAAATTTTTCTGTAGTAAAATTTTGGTCAAAAATTTTCTTTGGTAAAATTTTGTTTAAAATTTTTCTTAAGTAAAATTTGGTTTAAAATTTTTCTTTAGTAAAATTTTGTTTAAAATTTTTCTTTTATGAAATTTTGTTTAAAATTTTTCTTTAGTAAAGTTTTGATCAAAATTTTTCTTTAGTAAAATTCTGATCAAAATTTTAATTTCAAAATTTTTGTTTAGTAAAATTTTGATAAAATTTTGTCTTTAGAAAAATTATGTTTAAAATTTGTCTTTAGTAAAATTTTGTTCAAAATTTTTCTTTAGTAAAATTTTGTTAAAAATTTTTCTTTAGTAAAATTTTGTTAAAAATTTTTCGTTAGTAAAATTTTGTTAAAAATTTTTCTTTAGTAAAATTTTATTAAAAATTTTTCTTTAGTAAAATTTTGTTTAAAATTTGTCTTTAGTAAAATTCTGATCAAAATTTTAGATTCAAAATTGTGTTCAAAATTTTTCTTTCGTAAAATTTTGATAAAATTTTGTCTTTAGAAAAATTTTGTTTAAAATTGTTCTTAAGTAAAATTTTGTTTAAAATTTTTCTTTAGTAAAATTTTGTTTAAAATTTTTCTTTAGTAAAATTTTGTTAAAAATTTTTCTTTAGTAAAATTTTGTTAAAAATTTTTCTTTAGTAAAATTTTATTTAAAATTTGTCTTTAGTAAAATTTTTTTCAAAATTTTTCTTTAGCAAAATTTTAAACAAAAATTTTCTTTAGCAAAATTTTGTTTAAAGTTTGTCTTTAGTAAAATTTTGTTTAAAATTTTTATTTAGTCATTTTTTTTTTTGTTTTCTATTGTAAAATTTTGAACAAAATTATTTTTAGTAAAATTTGGTTTAAAATTTTTCTTTTGTAAAATTTTATTTAAAATTTTTCTTTTGTAAAATTTTATTTAAAATTTTTCTTTAGTAAAATTTTCAACAAAATTTGTCTTTTGTAAAATTTTGATCAAAATTTGATTCCTATAAGGCACTAGGCGTCCCTATTTGTTTGAATTTAGGTTTCAAACTTTGATATTAAATACAAAGTTTGCCTTTTTATTACTTTCAAAGTCTTTTGTTTTAAAAAATATCTTTAAGATTGAAACTTAAGATATTTTATTTACTCATACAAGAGCTTTTTTTGTTTTTTTTTCTGATTTCACTTTTAAAGAAAACTCAGATATAAATAAATATTTAACAAAGGAATATTTTTGAGATTATTATTTATAACAATTTATATGTAAAAAGTTTTACTTTATAAGGGTTCATAGATTTCAATGTATGTGTATAACATGTGGGTATATTGTATGGAATTGTTTAAATGTATTGGGGGCTTGTTCCTATTCGCTTTAAAAGTAAGTGGAAGGACATTTTATTTTTCAAAAGTTAAGGAAATTTTCAAGGTTTTCATTATGAAAAGGGGAGAATTAAGTAAGTGCTTTAAGAGGATTTTTATAGAATTTGATTACCAATGATTTTTGTTTTAAATAAGACTTCTAAAAATTTGTGGAAAAATTCTTTGTTTAAATTTGAGTAAAACTATTTCATTTATAAATTATTTAAATTTATTCAAAATATTTATGTTACATCTTTTTTACAGCTTTTACCTAAAATTAAATAATGAGACTTAAGCAAAAAAAAATTTTCAATCCCTAAAGTTTTTTTTTTCAAATAACCCAAAATTGACTAATTGAAAACGAGCTGCTTGTATTTTATATAAATCGTTTAATCTGTCACATGAAACATAAAATTGGCCGGAAACTGCAACAAAAAAAATTAAATGAAATTTTTTTTTTTTTTTAAATAAAGCCAATATTTACCGAATAAATTTTTGTAAATGAAACATATGCCCATAAAAATTTCGCTAGAAAAAATGAGTTATTTATAAAGCGAATGTAAAAAAATTAGAGCTTTTAACAAATTGAGGGAAAGAAACCGGAAAAAATTTCCATACATTTCATAATAAAATGAATTTATACTAAGAAACCAAAATTCATTAGCGGGTGCGTATGATTGATATTAATTATTGGGTAAGTTGGAACTTTTGATCAAAACTCGAAAACTAGATAACGGATTTAAGAAATTTAAGCTGTTAATTAAAGAAAACATACAGAGCAATAAATTGTATAACCTTTTTAAATCTTAGGATTTTTTATAAGCCTGAATTTTTCAAAATTCCTAAGCATTCTTCCCTTTTTTAATTCTATTGTATACACAATTTAGCAACAAATTCTCTTTAATTCCCTGTGGATTTTTTTAGTTTTATACACAAACTTTTTAAACTCACTTTTTGTTCATAATAACTCAAAATAGGAATAAAAAACTCTTACTAAAAACTGAAAAATTTCCAAACATTTGTAAAGAAATTTTTGTTATTTTTTTGTGAAACTTCTACACCTTCATTTGAATATATTTTATTTATAAAAATTTTTTTGTCAGTCCTATTTACTCGACTTATGTGACATCATACCATTAACTTTTATTCCCTATATATTATATATTTTAAGCCAAATACCTTTTCTGACTCTAGTTATTTTGTAGTTTTAGTTAAATGACGAAAATTTTAAATAAATTTTGAAACAAACTCAAATCTCCTGTTGGCTTAAAATTGATTAACACATCAGTAGGATGTATATAGTTTTGGTTCTAAAATATATTTATCATCTGAATGCAGGCGTCGAGAGGCACGTGCAGTTGATTGGGCTGGATAAGACTAAATTTAGTTTTGCTCGTAAAAAAATTTTGCCAAACGAATGTGTCAGAATTTTTTGGTGCTCTTAATACTTTAATCAAATATGTGAATTTTAGCTACAAAATCAAATTTATATAAAATAAATTTGAAAGTTCTATAGTCAGCCAAGGTCGACTAAGTGATACCCTATACTACAAAATTTTGCTAATAAAAATTTTTGATCAAAATTTTACTAAACAAAAATTTTCATCAAAATTTTGCTAAACAAAAATTTTCATCAAAATTGTACTAAACAAAAATTTTTACTGAAGAAAAATTTTGATCAAAATTTGAATCAAGAAAAATTTAGATCAAAATTTTACTAAAGAAAAATTTTGATCAAAATTTGAATCAAGAAAAATTTTGATGAAAATTTTACTAAAGAAAAATTTTGTCCAAAATTTTACTAAAGACAATTTTTGTACAAAATTTTACTAAAGAAAAATTTTGATCAAAATTCTACTAAAAACAAATTTTCATCAAAATATTACTAAAAACAAATTTTTATCAAAATTTTACTAAGGAAAAATTTTGATCAAAATTTTACTAAAGGAAAATTTTGATCAAAATTTTACTAAAGAAAAATTTTGATCAAAATTTTACTAAAGAAAAATTTTGATCAAAATTTTACTAAAGAAAAATTTTGATCAAAATTTTACTAAAGAAAAATTTTGATCAAAATTTTACTAAAGAAAAAACTTTTGATCAAAATTTTACTAAAGAAAAATTTTGATCAAAATTTTACTAAAGAAAAATTTTGATCAAAATTTTACTAAAGAAAAATTTTGATCAAAATTTTACTAAAGAAAAATTTTGATCAAAATCTTACTAAAGAAAAATTTTGATCAAAATCTTACTAAAGAAAAATTTTGATCAAAATTTTACTAAAGACAAAACTTTTGATCAAAATTTTACTAAAGAAAAATTTTGATTAAAATTTTACTAATGAAAATATTTGATTAAAATTTTTCTAAAGAAAAATTTTGTACAAAATTTACTAAAGAGAAATTTTGATCAAAATTTTACTAAAGAAAAATTTTCTTGAAAATTTTACTAAAGAAAAAAATGTTGATCAAAATTTTATTAAAGAAAAATTTTGATCAAAATTTAACTAAAGAAAAATTTTCAACAAAATTTTACTAAACAAATTTAAAATAAATACAAATTTTGTTGAAAGTTTTACTAAAGAAAAATTTTGATCAAAATTTTACTAAAGAAAAATTTTGATCAAAATTTTACTAAAGACAAATTTTGATCAAAATTTTAGTAAAGAAAAATTTTGATCAAAATTTGACTAAAGATAAATTTTGATCAAAATTTGACTAAAGATAAATTTTGTTGAAAATTTTACTAAAGAAAAAATTTTTGATCAAACTTTTACTAAAGAATAATTTTGATAAAAATTTTACTAAAAAAAATTTTATCAAAATTTTACCAAAGAAAAATTTTGATAAAAATTGTACTAAAGAAAAATTTTTGATCAAAATTTTATTAAGGAAAGGTTTTGATCAAAATTTTACTATAGAAAAATTTTGAACAAAATTTTACTAAAGAAAAAAAATAATTCACTAAAGAAAAATTTTGATCAAAATTTTACTCAAGAAAAATTTTGACAAAATTTGTCTTTAATAAAGATTTATTAATTGATTTTTATCAATTATTTTTTCAAACATTTTCGGTTCCGGTTTGAAGGTTAGAATACACAAGTTTCAAACTACTTGTATAGTAATGACCTTTTTTGATAATGATGATATATACTCGCATGTTAAATACTACAATTGAAATATAATTCTATTAGCTTTTCAATAAATTTTCTTATTTTCTAAACTATCCTTAATCTAAGATAGTGTTTCCACTCAAATCCCTGATCATATTATAATTGAGGCCAGCATTTAGAGTTAATCATATCAAGTAAAATGTTTATGATAATTTAATTTAATTGCTCAAAATATAAAAAAGATTTCTTGTGGAAATAGTCCCTTAAGCAAATATTATCACAAGTCCTTAAAAAACTGAAATGTTTGTATATTTGCCTTCAGTTAATATTTACATTTCATTAAACTTAATTTCACTTACCCCAACCATAACAATTACCTTCCTCAACTTCTCCTTAAAAAAAGGAATGATTTAAATCATTTGGAAAATTTACGGGGAAGAAAAAAACAAAACAAATAAACAACTGGAAATCAATTAATAATTTAACAACTTAATTTGTAAATTTTAAGTAAATAAACTCAAACCCTACAAGGATAGACGAACTTCATTTGTACAAGAGTAAATCCTCCTTAAAAACTTAAATTTTGAACAAAATTTGTCTTAAGTAAAATTTTCAACAAAATTTCTCTTCAGTAAAATTTTAAACAAAATTTATCTTTCGTAAAATTGACTAAAATTTGTCTTTAGCAAAGATTTTTTCAAAATTTTTCTTTATATTTCTTTAAAATTGACTAAAATTTGTCTTTAGCAAAGATTTTTTTTCAAAATTTTTCTTTATTAATATTTTCATAAAAATTTGTCTTTATTAAAGTTTTGATCAAAATTTTTCTTTAGTAAAATTTTGAACAAAAATTGTCTTTAGTAAAATTTTGATCAAAATTTTTCTGTAGTAAATTTTTGATCAAAATTTGTCTTAAGTAAATTTTGGATCAAAATTTGTATTTAGCAAATTTTTGATCAAAATTTGTCTTTAAATATTAAATTAAATTTTTGATCAAAATTTGTCTTTAGTAAATTTTTGATCAAAATTTATCTTTGGTAAATTTTTGATCAAAATTTATCTTTGGTAAATTATTGATCAAAATTTGTCTTTGGTAAATTTTTCATCAAAATTTGTCTATAGTTAAATTTTGATCAAAAATTTCTTTAATAAAATTTTGATCAAAATTTTTCTTTAGTAAAATTGTTATCAAAATTTTTCTTTAGTAAAATTTTTATAAAAATTTTCCTTTAGTAAAATTTTGATCAACATTTTTCTTTAAAAAAATTTTGATCAAAATTTTTCTTTAGTGAAATTTTTATCAAAATTTTTCTTTAGTAAAATTTTGATCAAAATTTTTCTTTAGTGAAATTTTTATCAAAATTTTTCTGTAGTAAATTTTTGATCAAAATTTTTCTTAAGTAAATTTTTGATCAAAATTTGTATTTAGTAAATTTTTGATCAAAATTTGTCTTTAAAAATTAAAATTAAATTTTTGATCAAAATTTGTCTTTAGTAAATTTTTGATCAAAATTTGTCTTTGGTAAACTTTTGATCAAAATTTGTCTATAGTAAAATTTTGATCAAAAATTTCTTTAGTAAAATTTTGATCAAAATTTTTCTTCAGTGAAATTTTTATCAAAATTTTTCTTTAGTAAAATTTTGATCAAAATTTTTCTTTAGTGAAATTTTTATCAAAATTTTTCTTTAGTAAAATTTTGATTAATAATTATCTTTAGTGAAATTTTGATGAAAATTTTTCTTTAGTAAAATTTTGATCAAAATTTTTCTTTAGTGAAATTTTTAACAAAATTTTTCTGTAGTAAATTTTTGATCAAAATTTTTCTTAAGTAAATTTTTGATCAAAATTTGTAGTTAGTAAATTTTTGATCAAAATTTGTCTTTAAAAATTAAAATTAAATTTTTGATCAAAATTTGTCTTTAGTAAATTTTTGATCAAAATTTGTCTTTAGTAAATTTTTGATCAAAATTTGTCTTTAGTAAAGTTTTGATCAAAATTTGTCTTTAGTAAATTTTTGATCAAAATTTGTCTTTAGTAAATTTTTGATCAAAATTTGTCTTTAGTAAATTTTTGATCAAAATTTGCCTTTAGTAAATTTTTGATCAAGATTTATCTTTGGTAAATTTTTGATCAAAATTTGTCTTTGGTAAATTTTTGATCAAAATTTGTCAATAGAAAAATTTTGATCAAAAATTTCTTTAGTAAAATTTTGATCAAAATTTATCTTTGGTAAATTTTTGATCAAAATTTGTCTTTGGTAAATTTTTGATCAAAATTTGTCTATAGAAAAATTTTGATCAAAAATTTCTTTAGTAAAATTTTGATCAAAATTTTTCTTTAGTAAAATTTTTATCAAAATTTTTCTTTAGTGAAATTTTTATCAAAATTTTCCTTTAGTAAAATTTTGATCAACATTTTTCTTTAAAAAAATTTTGATCAAAATTTTTCTTTAGTGAAATTTTTATCAAAATTTTTCTTTAGTAAAATTTTGATCAACATTTTTCTTTAGTGAAATTTTTATCAAAATTTTTTTTAGTAAAATTTTGATTAATAATTTTCTTTAGTGAAATTTTCATCAAAATTTTTCTTTAGTAAAATTTTGTTCAAAGTTTTACTATAGAAAAATTTGGCTCAAAATTTTTTGAAAGTGAATTTTTTTTTAAATTTTTTTAAGGTGAAGTTTTTTTCAAAATTTTACTAAAGACAAGTTATGATTAAAATTTTGTCTAGTAGTGAAATTTAGGGATATTTATTTATATATAAAGTGTGTCCCTAAATTTAACATCCATTAATCCATCAATGGTTCTGATGTTGTTGTTTTTGTTTTAGTGTTAGTTATATGAAATGGAAGTATTGTTTTATTGACTCGTATCTTCTCTAGTTTTAGTTTTAGTCTGCACTTAAACTAAAATACTTATAAATGTCAAGGATTTGAGTTGTTGTAGCTAATACTAAAACTATTGTTTTTGTTAAGACTAATGTTGGAGTTGTTTTTGATGTTGTTGTTGTTATTGTTTTAAATGAATTGATTAGTGATGGTGTTGTAACATTATTTTGGTTTTGTGTGCAGCATCATTATTAATTTACACATACATACACACATACACAAATATACTCAAATATACAGTCATTAACTGTCCTTTAACTATTTTGATATAACCCTGTAGTTCTAAAGATCGTCCTCAAAAGTAGTAAAGATGTAATAAAGATGGGATTTTTCAAAACTACCATTAATCAATGTACAGAAGTGCAGAAGTACAGAGTCATTGAACTGAGACTTGAGAAACTTTTGTTAAAACATTGGTATCAGATTTGACCTATTACTTCCAACCTTCGGGGTTTTATTGACTCGTTTCTTGTTCTCATGCATTTATGCCATTTTCTATTAAGGACCATTTATATAAAACTCCCATTATACGAAAAATATTTAATGCTCTAATATAAATTTAATTTTAGACTTATTAGACCGGAAACATTTTATATACTCTAATTCAAATACAGACTCTCTAATCAGCTCTCCAGAACACTCACTTAAACACACTCACACACACATGCAGAGTTCTAAATATGACAAAATACTTGTGTTTATATGTAAGTATGTGTGTGGTGCAGTCAGGCTTACAAGGATAAAGGATGAAAGACAGTGTATAACAAAGTAGTAATTAGGTAAATTATTACAAATATTACAAGTACATACATTATTATAGTAATAAGAAATGATAGGAAGATATTAAGAAATTTAGATAAAGACATGTATAAAAGTTAAGTATAAGATAAAATTTTGTAAATGATTGATAATAAAAACCAAGAATTAAATCTTGGTTTTCATACAAATTATTGTCTAATCACATCCTTCTTAGAAACTATCTAATCATTTGCCATTTATATCCTGTTTCGTAACACTGTAACATCTAACAGCTTCGAAAAGCAATTTTTCCTTATGTTCTTGATTTTGTTGATAATTTTGTAAAGTAAATCAACAATTTATTAGAGCTTAATTGAACATATTTTAAGGAATCACTTGCACACACATCAATTCTCTTAACACACACACACACACTCACTCACACAAACAATCAATAAAGGCTAAGCCTAAACACAGACATAAAACCAAACCAAAGACACAAATACAGTTGCAGCAGGAGACAGACAACACAATAATAAATTGCCTTTGTTACACGTCCTTCAATATTAGACAGAGAAAGAAATTAAATAACATAAGGATATGGCTTAAGAATCTTTAGACAGAAACTATGTCCTTAAATGAATTTTCATTTAAAAATATTTTAAAAGAAAACTTAAAATTTAAAAGAACATTTAAAAGTCAATTTTAGGTAAAAAAGTCAGAAAAGACATTTGTCTAAAGTTACTAAAGAAAAATTTTGACCAAATTTTACTAAAGAGAGATTTTGATCAAAATTTTACTAAACAAAAATTTGGTTAAAATTTTACTAAACAAAAATTTTGATCAAAATTTTTATTTAGTAAAATTTTGGTCAACATTTTTGTTTAGTAAAATTTTAAACAAAAATTCTCTTTAGAAAAAATTTTGAACAAAATTTGTCTTTAGTAAAATTTTAAACAAAATTTGTCTTTAGAAAAATTTTGAACAAAATTTGTCTTTAGTAAAATTTTAAACAAAATTATTCTTTAGTAAAATTTTGAACAAAATTTGTCTTTAGAAAAATTTTGAACAAAATTTGTCTTTAGTAAAATTTTAAACAAAATTATTCTTTAGTAAAATTTTGAACAAAATTTGTCTTTAGAAAAATTTTGAACAAAATTTGTCTTTAGTAAAATTTTAAACAAAATTATTCTTTAGTAAAATTTTGAACAAAATTTGTCTTTAGAAAAATTTTAAACAAAATTGTTCTTGAGTAAAATTTCGGTCAAAATTTGTCTTTAATAAAATTTTGATCAAAATTTTTCTTAAGTAAAATTTTGATCAAAATTTGTCTTTAGTAAAATTTTGATCAAAATTTGTCTTTAGTAAAATTTTGATCAAAATTTGTCTTTAGTAAAATTTTGATCAAAATTTGTCTTTAGAAAAATTTTAAACAAAATTTGTCTTGAATAAAATTTCGATCAAAATTTGTCTTTAGTTAAATTTTGATCAAAATTTGTCTTTAGTAAAATTTTGATCAAAAATTGTCTTTAGTAAAATTTTGATCAAAATTTGTCTTTAGTAAAATTTTGATCAAAATTTGTCTTTAGTAAAATTTTGATCAAAATTTGTCTTAAGTAAAATTTCGATCAAAATTTGTCTTTAGTAAAATTTTGATCAAAATTTTTCTTTAGTAAAATTTTGATCAAAATTTTTCTTTAGTAAAATTTTGATCAAAATTTTTCTTTAGTAAAATTTTGATCAAAATTTTTCTTTAGTAAAATTTTGATCAAAATTTTTCTTTAGTAAAATTTTGATCAAAATTTTTCTTTAGTAAAATTTTGATCAAAATTTTTCTTTAGTAAAATTTTGATCAAAATTTTTCCTTAGTACAATTTTGATCAAAATTTGTCTTTAGTAAAATTTTGATCGAAATTTGTCTTTAGTAAAATTTTGATCGAAATTTGTCTTTAGTAAAATTTTGATCGAAATTTGTATTTAGTAAAATTTTGATCGAAATTTGCCTTTAGTTTAATTTTGATCGAAATTTGTCTTTAAATTGGTAAAATTTTGATTGAAATTTGTCTTTAACAAATTTTTGATCAAAATTTGTCTTTAGTAAAGTTTTGAACTAAATTTGTCTCTATTAGAATTTTGATAAAAATATGTCTTGAGGAAAATTTTTGCCAAAATGTGTCTTTATTAAAAATTTCATATAAACATTTTTTTAAGACTTTCTTATTTTTTCTCTTTAATTTTCAGTAAAAATATTTTAGTACACAAAAAAAATTTTGGTAACAAAATTTTTTTATGAAAGTTTTCCATAAAAATATTTTGGTACCAAAACATTTTCTATAACAATATTTTGGTACCAAAAAATTTTCGATAAAAATATTTTGGTACCAAAAAATTTTCGATAAAAATATTTTGGTACCAAAACATTTTCTATAAAAATATTTTGGTACCAAAAAATTTTCGATAAAAATATTTTGGTACCAAAAAATTTTCTATAAAAATATTTTGGTACCAAAAAATTTTCTATAAAAATATTTTGATACCAAAAATTTTTCTATAAAAATATTTTGGTACCAAAAAATCTTCTATAAAAATATTGTGGTACCAAAGTATTTTTATAGAAAATTTTTTTGGTACCAAAAAATTTTTATAGAAAATTGTGGGTACCAAAATATTTTTATAGAAATTTTTTTATAGAAAATTTTGTATAAAAATATTTTGATACCAAGATATTTTCTATAAAAATAATATGGTACCAAAAAGTTTTCTATAAAAATATGTTGGTACCAAAATATTTTCTATTAAAATTTTTTATGCTAGAAAATTTCCCATAAAAATATTTTGGTACCACAAAATATCTATAAAAATATTCTGGTATAAAAAAATGTTCTCTAAAAATATTTTGGTACCAACAAATTGTCTAAAAAAATATTTTGGTACAAAAATTAATATATAAAATTATTTAAGTACCAACAGAATTTTCTATGAAAATATTTTGGTACCAAAAAATTTTCTATAAAAATATTTTGGTACCTAAAGATTTTTTAAAAAATATTTTGGTACAAAAAATTTTCAATAAAAATAATTAGGTACCAAAATATTTTCTACAAAATAACATTTCTATAAATATAGTCTGTAACAAAAAATTGTTTATAAAAATATTTTGGTACCAAAAAAATTATTTTTAAAATATTTTGGTACCATAAAAATGTTCAATAAAATTTTCTATAATTTCTGAATTGATTGAACTTTTCAATTTCATCCTTTACTACTGCTAGAATCTTTTCCCCTTACACCTTGACAACCAAATCCCTGGATTTGTATGTCATGTCCGTGACTAACTATAATTGTATGTCTGCGTTTTTAGTCCTGTCATTTTGTAGGGGTTATGGTAGTCGTTGATTTGTTTGTCAAACAACCGCAAATGTCCTGGAGAACCAAAAAATCACACATCCTAGATAAGCTTACAAAGGCAGGGAAATGGAGACAATGGCGTAGACTGACGTACGAACATAATTACCAGCAGACCTGAGGAAAGATGAGAAATTTGGCAAAGGAACTTAACAGAAATTAAGCAAAATCCCGGTGGAAATTAGGAGCTCTAAGCTCAGCTATAAAGAGAAAACAAATTGAAAAAGAAAATGAGATGGAAAAAGTCTAAAGTTAATAGGGAAGAGATTTCAAGTAAACATTTGAAATCCTTATTTTTGAAATTACATAAGTTTGTATAAAGTTTAGGGACAAAAATTTAAGAAACTTATATTTTCTTTAAAAAAAAGTTCCATACTTTTAGGATGTAAATGCTTTATTCTAATAAACTAATAATAATACAAACTAATAATAATACAAATAATAATAATACAAATACCGATTGTTATAAAAGTTTATATCAAAATCTGCTAGAGCCAAATTACGGCATTCGATATCGATCAAAATCTTAGATATTTTCAAAGCAATTGTATAGAATACTTTAAGGATAATCAAAATTATTTAAAATATGCACAGTTTACTATATTTTTTTGAAGTAATTTGCCAAAAGATGAACAGTAGTAAAAGAGTTTAAATTGAACAATATATATTTTTATAAGCGAATCAAAATTGATACCAAATTTCAATAAACTTTTTGCATCGTAGTAACTTTGAACATCCCTAAAGTATACTTTACAATATTCTCTTAAAAGTCTGAGTTTTCAATCGCTATCGAATACGGTAACTTGGCCCCTGATTTATATTTAGCATTTAATACGAATATATTCCCTTGATTAAATGATTTCAGCAAAATTTTTCCAAGAGACATTCTGATCTAAAACGAATTCATTTGAAGCGTTCCCACCGCCGTCGTTTTTTTGTAGCGGAACAACTCGGAAGTCTTAGGATTTCGACTACTGACTGTCACTATTACGATATCACTAATATTATCAAAGTTACAGCACAAACAATAATTTTGAATACAAATACAATTATTTTGAAGCTCCCAAAGTTAGGAAGCAAGATTTACGCAAAAAAGACAAATTTTGACAAACATTTTACTAACGACAAATTTTGCTCAAAACTTTACTAAAGACTAATTTTGATCAAGATTTTACTAAATACAAATTTTGATCAAAATTTTACTAAAGACAAATTTTGATCAAAATTTTACTAAAGACAAATTTTGATCAAAATTTTACTAAAGACAAATTTTGATCAAAATTTTACTAAAGACAAATTTTGATCAAAATTTTACTAAAGACAAATTTTGATCAAAATTTTACTAAAGACAAATTTTGATCAAAGTTTTACTAAAGACAAATTTTGATCAAAATTTTACTAAAGACAAATTTTGATCAAAATTTTATTATAGACAAGTTTTTATCAACATTTCGCTATAAACAAATTTTGACCGAAATTTAAATAATCTAATGATCAAAATTTTACTAAAAGGATACAAAAATTTCTTAATAGAAAATATTTTAGTGCCAAAATATTTTTATAGAAGATTTTTCGTACCAAAGTATTTTAAAGTTTTCAAACTTGGCACAAAAAATCTTTTATATTAAATAGAAGGTTGATTTTAAAAAAGCAGAATAGGGGCAAGGGGACTTTTACCCCCCACAGAAAAATCTACTCAAAATGTTTTATATTTCTAAAAAATCAGATTTTTTATTAATCTGCCACCTTTGAACACTATCCCAATTTATACTAATGATGACTTTAATATTTTTTCTGATTTACTTGAAAAGTGACATAACTCGAAATTCTAGAAATTTAGTTTCTTCCAAGCTTTAAATTAGGAAATTAGGAAAACTAATTGTAAAATAACTTTTACTTATATAAGTTTCACTTGTAGTTGTATTATTAATATTTCAAGATATTTAACTTTCTTTGTAAATATTAGTCTCCCTTTTAACATCTATACGAGTATATGTCACATCTGTCAATTTTGTTTTCAAAATTAAAAAACTTAAAAAGTAGCATCACAATCAAATCAATTGTCATTTTCAAATATCATTTCATATGAATAATCATCACAAAAAAATAGAAAAAAAAAGATACAATAGCAAAGACTTTAATAGGAAAATTTTGAGATTTTAATAGAAAAAACATTTTTTTAAATTGAATGAAAAAAAAAACGAACAAATAAGAAAAATCTAAGGGAAAAAAATGTATGGGGCAAAACGAAATCACATGCGGAGATTATTAAAAGTCTTTAGAAAATCATTGACCCATATCAAATAATACACCTGAGTATGGGTTATTTTTTCTAAGACACCCTACAGGAAGGTAAAAGGGTATATAAGATTGTTAAA
Organism: Stomorhina lunata; assembly: GCA_933228675.1. NCBI lineage: Eukaryota > Metazoa > Arthropoda > Insecta > Diptera > Rhiniidae > Stomorhina > Stomorhina lunata. The sequence continues at coordinate 11,728,460 of OW121740.1, forward strand.
GAATAAGTAATTTTTTTGATATTGGGGTACTAAAAGATTTACTGTAGAAATAATTTAGTACTAAAATTGTAGAAATTTTTTTAGAAATAGCTAAAAAGTTTCTAAACAAAATTTTTTAGTTCTAAAATTGTTTTTATGATATTTTTTGGTACTAAAAGACTTCGTTTAGAAGTTCTACTATATCTCCATACCAAAAAATTTTCTAAAAAAATGTTTTGCTAACATAAAATTTTCTATAAAAATATTTTGGTACCAAAATGTTTTCTATAATAATATTTTGGTACCAACAAATTTTCTATAAAAATATGTTGGTACCAAAAAATTGTCCATCAAAATATTTTGGTACGAAAAAATTTTCTATAACAATATTTCGGTACCAAAAAAATTTTATCAAAATGTTTTGGCACAAAAAAAAATGTCTCTAAAAATATTATGGTACAAAAAAAAGTGTCTCTAAAAATATTTTGGTACCAAAAATTTTCTATAAAAATATTTTGGTACCAAGAAATTTTCTATTAAAATATTTTGGTACCAAAAAATTTCTATGAAAATATTTTGGTATCAAAAAATGTTCTATCAAAATATTTTGTTCAAAAAAATTTTTTATATTATTATTATTTTTTTATAAAAATATTTTGAAACAAAAAAAAAATTTCAAAATATTTCTATAAAAATATTTTTTTATCAAAAAACTTTCTTTAAAAATATTTGGGTACCAACAAATTTTCTATAAAAATATTTTGGTACCAAAAAATTTTTCATCAAAATATTTTGGTACGAAAAAATTTTCTATAAGAATATTTCGGTACCAAAAATATTTTATCAATATATTTTGGTACAAAAAAAATGTCTCTAAAAATATTATGGTACAAAAAAAATGTACCTAAGAAATATTTTGGTACCAAAAAATTTTCTATAAAAATATTTTGGTACCAAACAATTTTCTATAAAAATATTTTGGTACCAAAAAATTTTCTATTAAAATATTTTGGTTGCAAAAAAATTTCTATAGAAATATTTTGGTTCCAAAAAATGCTCTATAAAACTGAAAAAATATTTTGTTAATGAAAAATTGTCCATAGAAATATTTTAGTACCAACAAATGTTCTATAAAAATATTTTGGTACCAAAAAGTTTTCTATAAAAATATTTTGGTACCAAAAAATTTTCTATAAAAATATTTTGATGACAAACAATTTTCTATTAAAATATTTTGGTACCAAAAAATGTTCTATGAAAATTGTTGGTAACAAAAAATGTTCTATAAAATTATTTTGGTACCAAAAAATTTTCTATAAAGATATTTTGGTACTACAAAATTTTCTATAAAATTATTTTGGTACCAATAAATTTATTTTTGGTACTACAAAATTGTCTATAAAATTGGTATTAAAATATTTTCTATAGAAATGAAAAAAATTTTTGGTGGCAAAAAATTTTCTTAAAAAATATTTACTGGGGTACTTAAAGATTTACTAAAAAATTATTTTGTACCAAAATTGTAGAAATATTTTGGTACCAAAAAATTTTCTATAAAAATATTTTGGTACCAACAAATTGTCTATAAAAATATTTTGGCAACAAAAAATTTTCTATAAAAATTTTTGTACCAAAAAATTTTCAATCAAAATAATTTGGTACGAAAAAATGTTATATAATAATATTTCGGTACCAAAAAATATTTTGGTACCAAAAAAAATGTCTCTAAAAATATTATGGTACAAAAAAAAATGTCCCTAAAAATATTTTGGTACCAAAAAATTTTCTATAAAAATATTTTGGTACCAACAAATTTTCTATAAAAATATTTTGGCAACAAAAAATTTTCTATAAAAATATTTTGGTACCAAAAAATTTTCCATCAAAATATTTTGGTACAAAAAAAATTTATATAATATTTCGTTACCAAAAAATATTTTGGTACAAAAAAATGTCTCTAAAAATATTATGGTACAAAAAAAATGTACCTAAAAATATAATGGTACCAAAAAATTTTCTATAAAAATATTTTGGTACCAAAAAATTATCTATAAAAATATTTTGGTACCAAAAAATTTTCTATAAAAATATTTTGGTACCAACAAATTTTCTATAAAAATATTTTGATGACAAACAATTTTCTATTAAAATATTTTGGTACCAAAAAATGTTCTATAAAAATTGTTGGTAACAAAAATGTTCTATAAAATTATTTTGGTACCAAAAAATTTTCTATAAAGTTATTTCGGTTTTACAAAATTGTCTATAAAATAATTTTGGTACCAAAAAATTTTCTATAAAAATATTTGGGTACACATAAATTTTGAATAAAAATATTTTGTTACCAACAAAATTTTCAATAATAATGAAAAAATATTTTGATGACAAACAATTTTATATTAAAATATTTGGTACCAAAAATTTCCTATAAAAATTATTGGTACCAAAAATATTCCTATTAAAATATTTTGGTACAAAAAAATTTTTTATAAGAATAATTTGATGACAAAAATTTTCTATAAAAATTGTGGGTGCTAAAAAATGTTCCAAAAAATGATTTTGGTACCAACAATTTTCAATAAAACTATTTTCTTACCAACAAATTTTCTATAAAAATATTTTGGCACCAAAAAAAGATTTTGGTACTTAAAGAAAAATGGTACCAAATTATTTAAGTATTAAAAATTTGTTAGTACTAAAAAACTTCGTCTAGAAGTTTTACTATATCTCTTTACCTATAATATTCTTTAATTTGTTCTTATTTTCTTTGTCTTTTTCTTGTCTCCTTTAAGGATTTACAAATTCACAGGATGGCTTAAGGGAACAGAAAACAAATGAATGTGAAAAGAAACATAAAAATCATTGGGAAAATAAACTTAAACGACACTCTAATATATTTTTCTATATGTTCACCTTGAATTCTTATATAAAAAAATTTTCTTTTTTTCAGATTTTCCCTCTGCAATTCTAATAAATATTTGGGAAGTGAAAAAATTTTGAAATAAAGCAAAAAAATACACAAAAGTAAAACAATATAGTCGTACCTAGTTAACAATAAACGAAGTGATATATTGGGCTGAGCTGAAATAAAATGTGCCCTAAGGTATGCTATAATATTTGCTGGGAAAATATAGAAAATTTTCTATTAGAAATAAAGAGAAAAATTGTGAAATTGAAGAGCTACGTTTTTAATAAAAAACTTAAATATAAAATGATTTCGTAAAAAAGGAATTTAAATAGCCTAAGGATTTCATATATTTTTGAAAAAAATCTTTCTAATAAAAGCCAAGATGTAGCCTATTTTTAGGATCTCTTTATTAACTTACGAGTAAATAACTTAGAACATATTAAAGAAATATCAAACTATTTGAGGTATTTATAAATGTATTAAAATTTAGAAATTCCAAACTTGTGTGCTTTGTGCTTTATTAGGTATCCGAAAACCTTAAATTGTATTTATTTCAAAAGCCTTAAGATATGCTAGGAAATGTGTATGAGCCTTTAAAATATACAATATATTCTCATATAGCATCTCGGAAAAACATATTAGAAGACATACATTTTTGGGTTAAATGAAAAAATATTTGAGTTTTAGAAACTAATACCATAAAAATTAACAAAAAAATACTCTAAATTTTTTAAGTAAATTTAAAGTTTATTAAGGAATTGCTAAGATTATTAAAGAAAATTTTGATTTTTCGAATTTTTTCTCTAAAAATTTAACATTTACTCAGAATTAGGTGTGACCACAAATGAAGCTCCATTTCTCGATTAGAGGCTTATTTAAGGAAAAATTTAAGATTTTAGATTTTTTTTAAATCATTCACCAAAAATTAAATATTTTCTCAAAATTAGGTAAGAACGCTCCTTTTCTCGTTTAGAGGCTTATTTAAGGAAATTATCAAGATTATAGTTTTTTTTAATTTTTTCATTAAAAATTCAATTTTTTTCTATTTAAAATTTCTATAAAAATATTTTGGTACAAAAAGCTACTTTTATCGATTGAAGGCTTTCTAAGGAAATATTCTAGATTTTAGATTTTTTAATTTTTTCATCAAAAATTCAATTTTTTTCTAAAATTTCTATAAAAGTATTTTGGTACCAAAAATTGTTCTATTAAAATATTTTGGAACAATAAAGTTTTTTGGTACCAAAAAATTTTCTAGAAAAATATTTTGGTATCAAAAAATTTTCTAGAAAAATATTTTGGTATAAAAAATTTTCTATAAAAATATCTTAGTACCAAAAAATTTTCTATAAAAATTTTTTGATACAAAAAAATTTTCTATAAAAATATTTTGGCACCAAAAAATTTTCTATAAAAATATTTTGGCACCAAAAACTTTTCTATAAAAATATTTTGGTCTTAAAAGATTTTCTATAAAAATATTTTGGTACCAAAAAACTTTCTACAAAAATATTTTGGTATCAAAAAATTGTCTATAAAATTTTGTTGGTTCCAAAAAATATGCTATAAAAATATATATTCTATAAAAAAATTTATTGGTACCAAAATAGTATTTAAAAAAGTATTTTGGTACCAAAAAACTTTCTATAGAAATATTTTTTCACCGAAAAATTTTCTATAAAAATATTTTGATACCATAAAATTTTCTATAAAATATTTTGGTACCAAAAAATTTTCTATAAAAATATTTTGGCACCAAAAATTTTCTACAAAAATATTTCGATACTGAAATATTTTCTATTAATATATTAGGTACCAAAAAAATTTCTATAAAAATATTTTGATACCAAAAAATTTTCTATAAAAATATTTTGGTACCAAAAATTTTTCTATAAAAATATTTTGGTACCAAAAAATTTTCTATCAAAAAATTTTCTGTAAAAATATTTTGATGCCGAAAAATTTTCAAAACAAAATATTTTGGAACCAAAAAATATTTTTTAAAAAATCATCAAAAAATCTTTAATAAAAATATTTTGGTACCAAAAAATTTTCTATAAAATTTTCTGGCACCAAAAATTCTTTTATAAAAATATTTTGGTACCAAAAAATTTTCTTTAAAAATATTTTGATACCAAAAAATTTTCTATAAAAATATTTTGCTATCAAAAAATTTTCTCTAAAAATATTTTTTCAAAAAAAAAATTTTTTATCAATATATTTTGGTACCAACAAAATTTCTATAAGAATATTTTGTCATCGAAAAATTTTCGATAAAAATATTTTGGTACCAAAAAATTTTCTATAAAAATATTTTGTCACCAAAAAATTTTCTATCAAAAAATTTTCTGTAAAAATATTTTGATGCCGAAAAATTTTCAAAACAAAATATTTTGGAACCCAAAAATATTTTTTAAAAAATCATCAAAAAATCTTTAATAAAAATATTTTGGTACCAAAAAATTTTCTATAAAATATTCTGGCACCAAAAATTCTTTTATAAAAATATTTTGGTACCAAAAAATTTTCTTTAAAAATATTTTGATACCAAAAAATTTTCTATAAAAATATTTTGGTATCAAAAAATTTTCTTTAAAAATATTTTTTCAAAAAAAAAAATTTTTATCAATATATTTTGGTACCAACAAAATTTCTATTAAAATATTTTGCTACCAACAAATTTTCTATAAAAATATTTTGGCACCGAAAAATTTTCGATAAAAATATTTTGGTACCGAAAAATTTCCTATAAAAATATTTTGGTACCATCAAATATTCTATGAAAATATTTTGGCACCAAAAAATTATTTATAAAAATATTTTCAAAAAAATTTACAAAAAATTTATTTTGCACCCACATTTTTCTATAGTAATATTTTGGTACCAAAAAAATTTCTATACAAATATTTTGGTACCAGAAAATTTTCTACAAAAATATTTTGGTACCAAAAAATTTTCTATAAAAATATTTTGGTACCGAAAAATTTCCTATAAAAATATTTTGGTACCATTAAATATTCTATGAAAATATTTTAGCACCAAAAAATTATTTATAAAAATATTTTCAAAAAAATTTACATAAAAATATTTTGGTATCAAAAAATTTTAGCATCAAAAAAATTTCTATAAAAATATTTTGGTATCAAAAAATTTTCTATAAAATTATTTTGGTATCAAAAAATTTTCTATAAAATTGTTTTGGTGCCAAAAAATTTTCTATAAAATTATTTTGCTACCAAAAAATTTTCTATAAAAATATTTTGGTATTAAAAAGTTTTCTATAAAAATATTTAAGTTTTAAAAATTTGTCTATAAAAATATTTCGGTACCAAAAAATTTTCTATTTAAATTTTCTATAAAAATATTTTGATACCAAAAAATTTTCTATCAAAATATTTTGATACCAAAAAATATTTTATCAAATCGAAAATATTCTATCAACTGAAGGCTTTTGTAAACATTATTTATTGCGCCATCTGGCGGTCAGTAGAAAATTCCTAGTAGCATTTGTTTTTATTCACCTCTACTTTTAAATTGTTTACACACACTCTTATGCTGTGCTCACACCAACAGTAATCAGCTGTTGAGGTGAGAAATGTTAAAAAAACAAGAAAAACAACAACTTAAACAATTTATTGGACTTTATAACAAAACAACCTCAAACTAACGCGACACTCAAAAGGAATTAAACAAAAAATATTAAATAATAAAGAAACTAAAGGCAAAGTGAAGCTAATCTTATAAATTATTGAAGAATACAAAAGGCAAATTAAGCGATTAAAGACGAAATCATGCTTAAAAGTTCTTGAAAAAGTTGCAAAATATTCCAAAGAAAAAACGCGTTTACATTGTCTTCGAAAATTCTTAAAAAGTGATAATGTATTAAATAAAATTCCTTTAGCTACTCCCTAAACTACACCCAATTCTTAAACAAATAATAGTGTTTGTTAATAACAAATAGATTTTTATCTATCAATAACCAGCCCAAAGAAGCACCCGCCCGTATAGAAAGTGTAAGTACATTTTGAGGGAATAATCAATGGGAAATTGTTCTTTTTATCTGCAATAGCAACAACAACAAAGAAACTTTAGCAAAGGCAAAAAGTCGTTCTGGGTTAAATGGGAAGATGGTGCGATATTTATTTGTTTGTTGTTTTTGTTTTTATTTTGCTGTTGCTTTAAAAAGCAACAACTTCATTTAGTTATCATAATTAGCATAGTGATGCCAGATGTTTAAAATGGAAGATCGGGGAAATAAAAATCTCCAAAATTCTACTCTATTATTTAAAAAAAAATTGTTTGAAACACGATAAATTTGATCAGGGAATAATAAATACTTATCCCTTCATTCACAAACGAAAAATATAGTTATAACAAACTTATAAATTACATTTTTTATACAAAATTGATTCGTTTTAGAATTAGAGGGTTAATTTTTATGATGAATTAAATCGACTTTATAGTATATGTATAGAGGCATTAATCACAATATAGGGTTATCCATTGTGCGGTTTCAAGAGTGAACGTAAATAAAACGCATATTAAATATTTTTTTTTATTTCTGTTTTACTATAAAGCTTGAACGTTGACATTATGTGTGAAACAATAAATCATTTAAAAGACCACCACGGGAAATGTTGCAAGCATTGATTCTGTCGAAGGTATTTCAGCCAAAACTTGACAAAAATTTTGATTTTTAAGTGCTCAAGTGTTAAAGGTTTATCTGCAAAAACACGGTTTTTCGCGTAGCCCCACAAAAGAGTCTAATGGTGTCAAATCGCATGATCTTGGTGGCCAGCTGATATCGCCAAGACGAGAAATTAAGCCGCCAGGAAATGTTTCTTGCAATGTGGCACCGTCTTGTTGAAACCACATATTCTCCAAGTCGTATTTTTCAATAGCAGGCAGTTGTTGTGTGAGCTGGACTTTATATGGATGTAGGTGTCTTCACAATTTTGCCTATTGTTTGCCTAGTTGTACGATTATGTAATCTCTTCTTAAAGCACGATATGTGGCTGTTGCAGAATCACCATTTTTGTAGTATTTTTTGATAATTTTTATGCGTTGTGTGATACTTAAGCGATCCGATATTCCTTTATTAGGCTCACGCTATGTGTTCGTACTCAAGTAATCCATAACTTTGTGAAATCGATTTTCTAAAATATTAGGTGTAGTAACTAAAAATTCATTATTTTCGTTTAAAGGTAAAAGGCTTTACTTATACAGTCATTTAAAAAATTTTCAAGAATTTTTTTTTTTTAAACTGATGAGTATTTTTTTTTTATAAATTTTGCCTTTTTGAAAATGTTGATTCATTGATTTTATTATATCTTTGGAAAAAAGATTAGTTTTTGTAAAATTTAGAGTTGGATTAAGATTTCTGTTATATTATTTGGTCCAACTCAAGATTTGGACTCAGTCAAGGACCGTATATTTTTGATCTATAATAAATTTTTGTAAAGTATTGCATTTAATTAGCATGACTAATTAAATGCAATACTATGACTATCTTTCGAGCCATTTTAGCGGTTTCCGGGAGTAGTTTTTACATAAAAGCAATGGTTAAATGTTCAGCGACTTAAGCAAAATTTTACACACTGCCATATAGCCAATAAAAACTGATCAGTATTGCATTCATAGTTACTATAACTTGGTATTTATAAGCATTTAACGGCTTTTCAAGGAAGGATTTATATGGGAGCTATAATCAAATGTGGACAGATTCTCAAGTAATTTCATACGCCGCCTGACATTAAAGAAAAAATGTTATATACCAAATTATATTATCATGACTACTATAATTTAATTTTTTTTTTTAATATAACTGGTTTCCTAGGGTAAATTTATATGGGAGCAATGTGGACATATTTTCACAAAATTTGACATATTGATCAATAGATGCATAACACTTTTCTGCTCCAAATTAACTTGTCCTATCTATCTATTTATTGAAATTCTATGTAATTTAGTAGTATTAAAATAATTCCCCTGGCGGGGTTAAAGTTAAGCATCAAAAGTAAACCGATTTTGCCGAATTTCAATACAAAACATTTTCAAGAAATCAGAAATACTTAAATTTTTTTGCTCTAGCTCGTGCTTTCAACTGAAGGACAGGCAGACAGAAACTCCCTATTCTTTTTAGTAGTTTTCTGTTCCCGTAGGTTATTTATGTGGGTGCTATAGTCAATTATGAACCGAATTCCGCCATTTTAATACTAATATATTCGAAGAAATGAGGAATATTCTTGACTAATTTTGCTGACCTAGTCCAGGACCTATTGTGCCTTTAACAGACTGCTTCGCTCGTTCGTAGTAAAATTACATAAGGATTCAGGATATACATATATTTTTTTGGTTTTCCAAACAATATAAGAATTACCATAACATTGAACTTGTGTATGCTTTCGTGACAGGTGACGAATCGTGAATATACGTTTATAAGCCTCAAAGAAAACAGCAGTCAATAGTATAGGCTTTCTTCAAAAACTGAACTCTATAATAGTCATTCGGTAACAAAACAAATGGTTGCCTTCTTTTTCGGAATAACTGAAGTAGAAGTCTTCAAAGAAATAAGGAAATCTAAAAGCCAAAGACATGTCTTTCTTCCTCACGACAATGCGAGCTCTTTGTCTCAGAGAAGAGACATTTTGACCATTAAAAACATCAAATTAATAAGTCATCCTATTATGACACCCAATGATGTCATCTATTCCCAAAAATAATTTGCTCAACATTTTTTAACATCTGATAAAGAGGTACCTCTTGGAATAAATTATTTGAAAATTAAACAAAAGTGTATTCATCTTCATTGTTTATTTATTTCTTAAATTTCGAAACATACAAGGCAACCCTACCGTTACATATTAAATTTAAAATAAATAAAAATTTTTTAAACTAAACCCCTAATTCATAAATGAAAAGAATGATTATAAATAAAATTTTCCATACAAATTTCCCACTATAAACCTTCGATAATTTTATTATAGATATTATCTTTGTTAATGTACTCTAACGAAACTACCCAAACTTACTCAAACTTGTTCCCGTACGAAATTTTCAATACAAATTGTTGTTTTTTTTTGGGTAATTCCTGACAACTTCGGACTGTTTTGGGTTGTTTCGTTAGAGTACGGGAACAAACATATTACATATGAACTTATATTTAATACAATTTTTTTTGACAGACATTTTTAGGATTTGTTAATTATAAAAATCTGGCAACTCTTGCCTTTTTGACTGCTTTCAATTTGGGTACATTTCAAAGTGTGAAGTATGTTCCCAATATAGAGGTGACTTTACGACCTTGAACTTTAGTTTTTATTTTAATTAATCTATAATGTATTAATAAATAATCCAATTAGTTTTAATAAATGAGGTTTTATTTATAATTAAATGAATACCTGTATTAAATACGCGGTCAAGTCGGACTATAAGACACCCTACACCACGGAAATTTAATGTTTAATAAGCAAAACTTCCCAGCTAGCAATTTGGTGATTGTTGACGATAACATCAGCAAAATGAGTCTTTTGGGATTCGTATAGATGATCAAAAACTGATTAATCAGCTTGGTGGTTTAAAAAAGATTCCAAAAAGACTCCTTTAAACGCTTAGAAAACGACTAGCTTACAAAAGCACAAACAATTCTTGCATAATGTGTGCAGTCAAAATCTTATCGTGCAAACGATCATAATACGACTGTTTTCTATGTTATTTAAATCAGTTTGGTGATCAAAAAGACTCAGAAAATACCTTCAATGCGACTATTTGAAAGCAAACTGTGTGCAATCAGTTTGGTGATCAAAAAAGTCTACAAAAAGACTCATAGACGCCTAGGAAGCTACTTTTTTGTGCTATTTTAAATTGACGTGGTAGTAAAAAGCTATCAAAGAAGGAAATGTAGCCTTTACAGAGCCGCTAACACCGATATGTAAAATGTTATGATCGGACTTAAAATGGCGCCGCAGTGAACAAAATACGGTATTTGTAGGCGTGGTAAAAAAATAAAAAAAAAAATTTTAGAATTGTTTTAAAATTATTAATTAATGACACAACTTATTTTTTTTTTTTTTGTATGGAAGGCGAACCGCTCTAAGGAAGGGTCACACTTGGAAACTTGGATTGTGACTAAATTTGTATTATATAGGAGGTGTTATCAAATATGCACCGTTCCATATGTACCGATTCAGTATATTAGACTGACATTAGCATTATTTTTGCTGAATTTCAACCAGAAACTGTAAAATTTGTAGATGTAATGAGCCAAAATCTTTATTCCCGGCAGAAATTCATATCGGATCTACCCGAAATAATGAACCGATGTTGTCCACTGCCTATAGATCCACTATAATATGAACCGATTCAGTGTTTTAGACTGACATCAGCATAATTTGTAATGAACTTCAATCAAAAACTGTAAAATTTGTGGCTGTAATGAGCCAAAATCTATATTCCGGTCAGACAGTCCTATACTATAAACCCAAAATAATGAACCGATGTTGTACACTTCCTATAGACTTCATACTTTTTGATAAAAATATTATAAATTTATCTTAATTATATCAACCTTTACTTTGATTACAAGCTTTAGATAGCCAATTGTACGGAGATTGGTAAAAACACTTTTAAGTCGAATCTGAATCTATAAGTTCAATATTTTTTACAGACATAAACAGAAACTTATAATACCATTACCACCTTTAGTGGTGTAGGGTTCAAAACAAGTTTAGTTGACTAGAAAATCTTTTTTTTTATTATATTTCAAATTTAAATTGATAGGAATATTTTCAACACACCTTTACAAAATTCTAATATTTACTTACTTCAAAAAATTCTCTTCATTCCCGCCTATTAAATATTTATAAGAAAAATTGGTTTCGGTGTTGTTAAGTACTTTTGAAATTATTAAAATTATTTTATTACTCAAAAAAATTTTATCAAAAAAATTGCATCATTAAATATGTTAACAATTTAATTAAACCTCTTTAGTTATTATTTTACACTTAAAGCTAATGGATTTTCTGGTTTCGTTTTTCATTTGATTTATAAATCAATTAAATTCGTATTAAGGCTTTTACCCAGGTATCAGGTAGTTTAAGGTATTACTGAGAATATTTCAAAACTTTTTTTTTTTAATTTATTCACTTTTGGTAAATGCGAAAAAATTTTTGAATAAATTTATGAAAAATTGCGTTAAATTCATTTGCAAAATTTATCAATGAAAATTATTTCTTTACGATTGCAAGAGTTAATGTCATTTACTTAAAGTTTAAACCAATTATTATGTTAAAAAAATCGTATGTTCTTCAAAAACCCTCTAGTGTTTATATTTAAATAAGTGTAAATCTCACGTTTCTTTAGTAATTAAACCTCTGCGACTAACGTGTTATAATTTTTTACAATTCTATTGACGTGCTTGACTACCGGAGAACAATTCCATGGCTTATATTTCCCAAGATCTTTTTAGTAAAACTATTTTAGAAAAACTATGTTTTTTTATGAGAGTAAGTTATTATTTATATAGTCTTGTTTTTTTTTTTTTTGCAGACAATTCATTTCTTAAAAAAACTTAGAGGGAACATAATCCCTAGAGGTCGCGTCCCCTGGTGACGGATAGGGGAATGCCTCCCATTCATGGGTGGGCAACCAGCCACATAAATAGGTGGCGAGGAACCCTTTTCCATGCGTGAGTGGTAGGAGAAAAATCAAAAATCTCCCGCGGACCAAACAGGTAGTAGTGGGTTAATACATTAAACTAACCCTCCCCAAGCCCCGGTGTCAAGCGTTTTTTTTTTACCGTGCTATAAGCATTTAGTCCGCAGTCGGAGGTAAACGGTAGACTGTTTTTCAACAATGTCTGGCGGATACCTTAACTCCTCTGTCAGTATCCAATCGCTCTCGCGTTACTAGGGGTTACGACGCGGGCGATCTCAATTTCCCTACACTTGTGAAATCAACATTTTTTCACCAAACAATAAAAACAAAAATAAGGTTAACACGGACGGGACTTCCTTGGTGGACAGCTTCAGGGTCAGACGCGACACACCAGGGAGGGACGATATTGACGAACTAATTCTTTTTAGTGACATTAACGCGGGCATATTCCATCAGGAGAGACAAATACTGACTGACTTGACAGGCTTCTTGGGCTTGGAGTCAGGTCTACCACGATCGGACTATTTAGTCAAGTAGTTACTGTTTATCACAGCACCAGAAATCTTAATCCCTGATAGATCCTAATGGTCTACTACAATCTGACTATTTAGTCAAGAAGTTACTGTTTAGCACAGCACCAGAAATCGTAATCCCTAATAGATCCGACTGAAAGATCAAACAGCACTTTTTCACGTTATTTCGATCTTCACGGATGGTTCTCAAATGGATTGCGGTACTCGATCTGATGTTTTCCTGAGGGATAAAAACGTTTGGAAATCTTTCAGACTCACGGATAATTGCAGTGTCTTCCAGGCATTTGGAAGGCTACAGAGCCTATCCAGGGTTTTATAGCAGAAAATAGTGAGGTGACTATATACGTCGATAGCCAGCCTGCTCTCAAGGCGCTGCGGGGACATAGTATCTATCACCTTCAAACTAGTTTAAAATGTTGGATAGCACTTTTTGACCTATCATTCAGTTATAGGATTAAATTGTGCTGGGTTCCGGGTCATTGCGACATCGCTGGCAACAAAGTTGAGTACGAAGTCGCTAAAAGAGTCTCGAGCCAAGACTTTAGTCAAAAAGTGACAGATATTGCTCCATAGAGCAGTTCGCCTTCCATACAAAAAAAGAAAAGTTGTGTCAGTCATCCCCTACGATTAAATATATTGTTAAAACAATTCTAAAATTTATTTTTTATTTTTTTACCACGCCTACAAATACCGCCCTTTTAGTATTTTGTTCACTGTGTCGTTATTTAAAGTCCGATCATAACATTTTATATATCGGTGTTCGCGGCTCTGTAAGGGCTACATCTCTCGTGGTATTTAGAAACTATCAAAGAGAGAAATGTAGCCGTTTACAGAGCCGTGATATATAAAGTGTTATGATCGGACTAAAGATGGCGACACAGTTAACAAAATACAAAATGGGCGATATTTATAGGCGTGGTAAAAAACTGACTCAACTTTTTTTTGAACCACTCCATTGCTCCACCTATCTGTCACTTTTATCTGGGCATTAAGTCTTGAATCAACAAGGAAATCAACAAGGAAACCACAAAGACATGGACATCGTATGGGACATCAAGAGCTCTATGGCCTAAACCGGAGATTAATGAAACTACAGTTCTACTAGGTCTGAAAAGGTCAAGCTTAAGAAGATGTATAGGGTTCTTAACAGCACTGTGACTCAAATTCGAGGTTAAATAGGTAGAATGGTAGCATTTCGGACCTCTGCAGACTATGTCTAGGTAAGGATTCGTCCGAGTCGGTAGAACTTATACTCTGTCACTGTCCAAGGCTACAAAATCAAAGGCTCAGACATCTAGGCAGCAGATTGATATTGTAGGGTGCACCACTGGTCTCAGTTGGCTTAGATAGGGTTCTCTTCTTCTCCCTCTATACTCTTCTTCTCTCTTCCTCAATCTTCAATCTCCTCTTTTCTACTCTTTAGTAAAGGATCACAATGGACCCCTGGTTTCTCCGAGTGAAGGTGTCGCTTGACACTACCCTTATAACCTAACCTAGACACTCTTGATGTCTGCTACACTAGCACGTCAGTCGCCAAGGGTTAGTTAATAAAAAGTATGCCAGTCTTTAATTTAGTCCTATTTATATGCAATGAATATTTATTGCAATTTACGTACAAAAAAGTATGTACGTACTTAAAAAAAAAACGGAAAGACGCATGACTTTTTTTTTGTATTTGTTTTATTAATGATAGAAATGTGGTTTTCTAATTAGAATTAGAATTTAGAATTTAATTTCAAAAATATTAAATAATTTCAATTTTTTTTATGTTTACTTTTATCTGTTTACGATTTGAATTTAATATTTATGTGGATTTTTTTTTATTGTCCATATAAAATTCCAACAGCCTTGAGGGAATACGGCAAAAGTACAATAGAAATAATAGGGGAATTCACAAGGCTGGTATATCATAGTAGATATGTTGCGATTTTTCAAATTTGTTTGCGTTTGTTACACCATTTTTTATATTAATGCTTAAAAATCAAAGAAATATCGGGTTATCCATTTCGTGGTTTCAAAAGTATAGGACTGGAATTCGACATCTGTCAAACTAAGTTGTTAAACCAATTATTTTCTTTTCAGTTAAAAGTCTGACATTAACGAAAATGGATGTCTTAAGTATCACACAACGCATAAAAATTACAAAAATGATGATTCTGCAACATTCACATATCGTGCTTTAATAGGAGATTATGGAGATTATAATCGTCCAACTACTCAAGCAATTGGCAAAATTGTGAAGAAATTTGAAGAGATTGGAGCGATAACAAATATTCTAAGGCCTGTGCATCATCGTTTTGCTCGTTCCGCTGAAAATATCGCTGCTGTAAGTGAAAGTGTTGCCGATTTCGATTCATCGTCGTTCTCAGGAATTATTACTGTCTTACGGCACATTATTGAAGAATAGGACTTGGGGAATATGAGGATTTAAAAAGACGATGCCACATGCCACACAACTCGAATATGGCTTTATTGCAAAAGACATTTCCTGTCCGCGTAATTTCACGTCGTGACGATATCAACTGGCCACCATGCGATTCGACATCATTAGACTTTTTTGGTGAAAGACCGTGTTTGTGCAGATAAACCTTTAACTCTTGAGCTCTTAAGAACCAACATTCGTCAAGTTATGGCTGAAATACCGCCCAATATGTATCAAAAAGTGGTCGAAAATTACATCAAAAGAATCAATGCTTGCAACATTTCCCGTAAGGGTCATTTTTTCTAGAGAAAATTTTTTCTATATAAAATTTTTTCTATATAAAATTTTTTCTATATAAAATTTTTTCTATAGAAAAATTTTCGACATATAATTTTTTCAATACAAAAATTTTTGATATAAAATTTTTTCTTTAAGAAAAATTTTCGATACAAAAATTTTCGATAGCAAATTTTTTCTTTAAGAAAAATTTTCGATACAAAATTTTTTCTATAGAAAAATTTTCGATATAAAATTTTTTCTATAGAAAAATTTTAGATGTAAAATTTTTTCTATAGAAAAATTGTCGATATAAAATTTTTTCTATAAAAAAATTTTTGATATAAAATTTTTTCTATAGAAAAATTTTCGATATAAATTTTTTTCTATAAAAAAATTTTCGATATAAATATTTTTCTATAAAAAAATTTTCGATACAAAATTTTTTCTATAGAAAAATGTTCGATATAAAATTTTTTCTATAGAAAAATTTTCGATATAAAATTTTTTCTATCGAAAAATCTTCGATATAAAATTTTTTCTATAGAAAAATTTTCGATATAAAATTTTTTCTATCGAAAAATCTTCGATATAAAATTTTTTCTATCGAAAAATCTTCGATATAAAATTTTTTCTATATAAAATTCTCGATATAAAATTGTTTCTATTTGCAAATTGTCCATACAAAAGTTTTCTGTAAAAAATTTTCCAAATAAAATTTTACTATAGAAAATTTTTCATATATAATTTTTTTAAGGAAAATATTTTTAGAAAACTTTCGATATACAATTTTTCTATAAAAAAATGCGATATAAAATTTTTCTATAGAAAATTTTCGATATAAAATTTTTCTATCGAAAATTTTCGATATATTTTTTTTTATTGAAAATTTCGATATAAAATTTTTCTATCGAAAATTTTCAACATAAAATATTTCTAAGGAAAATTTTCAATATAAAATTTTTCTAAAGAAAATTTTCAATATAAAATTTTTCTATAGAAAATTTTCGATATAACATTTATTTATAGAACATTTTCGATATAAAATTTTTCTATAGAAAATTTTCGATAAAAAATTTTTTCTATTTGCAAATTGTCCATACAAAAATTTTCTATAAAAGATTTTGCAAATAAATTTTACTATAGAAAATTGTTCATATATAATTTTTTTAAGGAAACTTTTTTTTAGAAAACTTTCGATTTACAATTTTTCTATAGAAAATTTGCGATATAAAATTTTTTTATAGAAAATTTTCGA
Source organism: Stomorhina lunata (assembly GCA_933228675.1). Classification (NCBI taxonomy): domain Eukaryota; kingdom Metazoa; phylum Arthropoda; class Insecta; order Diptera; family Rhiniidae; genus Stomorhina; species Stomorhina lunata. Next base: position 11,745,490 of record OW121740.1, read on the forward strand.
TATAAAATTTTTCTATCGAAAATTTTCGAACTAAAATATTTCTAAGGAAAATTTTAAATATAAAATTTTTCTAAAGAAAATATTCAATATAAAATTTTTCTATAGAAAATTTTCGATATAAATCTTTTCTATAGAAAATTTTCGATAAAAAATGTTTCTTTGAAAAATTTTCGATATCAAATTTTTCTAAAGAAAATTTTCGATATAAAGTTTTTCTTTGGAAAACTTTCGATATAAAATGTTTCTATAAAAAATTTTCGATATAAAATTTTTCTATAGAAAATTTTCGATAAAAAATTTATCTTTGGAAAATTTTCGATATAAAATTTTTCTATAAAAAATTTTCGATATAAAAATTTTCTATAGAAAATTTTTGATATAAAATTTTTCTAAAGAAAATTTTCGATATAAAATTTTTCTAAAGAAAATTTTCGATATAAAATTTTTCTATAGAAAGTTTTCGATACAAAATTTTTTTATAGAAAATTTTCGATATAAAATGTATCTACATAAAATTTTCGATATAAAATATTTCTAAATAAAATTTTTCTTTAGAAAATTTTCGATATAAAATTTTTCTATAAAAATTTTCGATATAAAAATTTTCTATAGAAAATTTTCTATAAAAAAAATTTCAATAGAAAAATTTCTATAAAAAATGTTCGATATAAAAAATTACATACACTTGTTCCATTAACATGAATAAAGGGCACATATAAACTTGTGCATCCCCTTAATCTTTAAACTATTTAAAATAAATTATTTAAACTATGCCATACTATTCTATTATCATTTACTAAATTTTAGTTTTTATTTGTTTTCAAACATTTTTAAATCTATTTAGCAGCATTGTTATCTATCTCAAAATTTCAACCAAGTGGCAGTTGTAAATAATTGTTTTTGCCCTTTTCAATAATTGTTTCAATGAACCCAAATAGATTAAATACATATTTAAATTGTATTGATTTCAAAATTTTTTCAAGCGCCTTGGGAAAAGTAAAATGTTATCAATTATGGATTAACATTTATTTTTAGTAATCAAAAGCAATGTTTTGCACCTTATCTTATCCCCAACAACTAGATTAAGGCCAAATTAATATTGAACTTTAAAAAACAATACTCAAATGTTCTTAGTATATGATAGGAAAATTTAAATTTGAGTAAATTTTTAAGTATTCATAAGTTTAGAACATAGAAAAGTATAAAAAAGGGTAAATTTTTATTTAAAAAAGAAATATTTATTGAAAAATTAAATAAAAGTGAAAAAGATAATAAATAAAACGTGTGAAGCTTATCTTAGTTACAAAAGCGTATGTAAAATTTAGTGTAACATACAGTTCTTTACCTTGAAATTTAAAAATTTATTTACATTACTTCTTTAAATACTTTTCTATTATTCCCTAATTTCAAATCCCTTAATGTCTAAAGCCTTATTATTTTAGTTTATATTTAGCACAGATTTACAAATTTTATCAGCTGATGCACCATCTTAATATTAATACATTGACACATACTTTACACACCCAAATATGTTGCACTTAAGCTGTTTCTATTATTAGATATTAGCTAATGGCTTTAGTTTACATGGCCTTTTAATCTTAATTGATGTATAAGCAAATCTTATCTTAAGAACTTTTAAATAAACTCTATTGTTCTATATATGTTTAAACGAGGAAATTAGCATTTAGTGAAAATTACCATTAAACTAAGAAGACCTAAAGAGTTTCTAATAAAAGAAATTAAAATTTAATTGAAATTTGAAGGGAACTTACAACAAATTTTAAGTATTAAATATTGTAGAAAATGTTTTAGATTAAGCAAAATTTATTGATTTTAAGACGTTTTTTATACTTTTCTCTCAGAAATTCAATTCTTTACATTGTTTACATGATGTAAACAATTGATTTTTGTGACAATAACATTAAATTAATGAAGTAAAGTTCTTACAAAACATTTCATATGTTTAAAAATTAACAAATTTACTTAAAAATTCATTTGTTACATTGTTTACATTGTGTAAAAAATTAAACTTTACATACTTGACACTAGATTAATAAGGTCGAAATGATCTAAGACCACCAAGTTTTGTTAATTATATAACTTTTTCTAAAAATTTAAACTTTACTATGTGTAAACAATTCATATTACATTGTTGACATTAGGTAAAAAATTAGAATCGTGGAAAAATTGCAACATTTAACAACATTTTTATACTAAATGCTTTCAATTGAAGAAATATACAATTTTAAGGGCGTTCTTGATAACTGTCTACCAACAATTCAATTCTTTACATTATTTACATAGTGTAAACAATTGAATTTTATAGCAAATACATTAAGTAAATGATAGAAATTTTCTAACAAACAATAAATTTGTTTCTAAAATTAAAATTTTACTTATGATTTGAAATTTTACATTGTTTACATTGTGTAAAAAAATAATTTTACATTCTTGACATAATGTGAAAGTGATCCAAAACTACTTTATCATCTTAATTATAAAAATAATACTAAAAATTTACATTTTATCTTGTTTACGCAATGTAAACAATTCATTTTACATTGTTGACATTTGAAAAAAGTAATAAAATTCGCAGAAAAATAGCAAAATTAAAATTATTTTTGCACTTAATGCTTTTAATTGGAGAAATTTGCAATTTTAAGGTCATTCTTAAATATTTTCTCTAAGCAGTTCAATTCTTTACATTGTTTACATAGTGTAAACAATTGAATTTTGAAGTAATAACATTAAACAAATGATGGAAAATTCTTAAAAGACACGTAATACGTGTTTTAAATACAAATTTTGACTTAAACATTTAATATTTTACATTGTTGACATGTGTAAATAAAGCAATTAATTAAAGCAGTTCTTTACATTGTTTGCATAATGTAAACAATTGCATTTTAAAATAACAATATTAAATAAATGATAATTGTTTTAATACAAATTTTGACTTAAAAATTTAATATTTTACATTATTTACACTGTGTAAAAAATTGAATTTTACATTCTTGACATAAGATACATAGTGTAAAAATAATCTAAGAACACCAATTCCTGTTAATTATATAAATTTTACTAAAAATATCAAATTTTACTTTGCTTACACAACGTAAACAATTAATTTTACACTGTTGACATTAGGTAAACAGTAAAATTCACGGAAAAAATTAGGAAAATTCAACGTATTTTTATACTAAATGCTTTTAATTGGTAAAAATTAAAATTTCTAACCATTTCTTGATTACTTTCTCTAAGCAATTTCATACTTTACATTATTTACATAGTGTAAACAATTGAATTTTAAAGTAACAACATTAAATAAATGATGGAAAAATTATTTTAAAACACTTAATACGTGTTTTAAATACACATTTAATACACTTAAAAATTTCATATTTTACATTGTTTTCACTGCGTAAACAAAATTTGACATGCTTGACATTAGGTTAATCATTAGGTCAAAGTGATCCAAGACCACCAATTTTTCTTAATTATATTAATTTTACTAAAAATTTTAAATTTTACTTTGTTTACACAATGTAAACAATTTATTTTACATTGTTGACATTAGGTAAAAAATCAAATTAGCAGAAAAATATCTAAATTTAAAGTATTTTTGTACTAATTAGTTTCAATTGGAGAGAATATGTCATTCTTGACTACTTTCTATGAGCAGTTCAATTCTTTACATTATCTACATTGTGTAAACAATTGAATTTTAATGAAATAACATTAACTTAGTTACACAAAACTCTTACAAAATACTTTTTATGTTTTAAATATAAAAATAGTACTAACATTTGTATACATTACATTGTTTACACTGTGTAAAAAATTAATTTTTATATACTTGACATCAGGTTAATAATGTGAAAGTGATACAATACCATTAACTCATCTTAATTATAAAAATTTTACAAAAAAATTATACTTTACCTTGTTTACACAATGTAAGTAATTAATTTTACATTGTTGACGTTAGGTAAAAAATAAAATTCGCAGAAAAAATAGCAATATTTAAATGATTTTTGCTCTTAATGCTTTAAAATGAAGAAATATACAATTTTGATTACTTTCTCTAAGCAATTCAATTCTTTACATGGTGTAAACCATTAAATTTTATGCCAAAAACATTAAACAAATGATGGAAAATTCTTCAAAAACACTAAAAATGTTTTAAAACTCAAAATTTTACTTAAAAATTTCAAATTTTACATTGTTTACACTATGTAAACAGTTTAATTTTTCATACTTGACATGAAGTTAAAGTAATCTAAGACTACTAATATATAAATTTTACTGAGAAATTTAACTTTCTTTTGACTATACTATTCTTTACATTATTTACATAGTGTAAACAATTGAATTTTATAGCAATGCTATCAAATAAGTGATGTCAAATTTTAACAAAATACTGAATATGTTTAAATGTAGGATTTTTACTCAAATTATAAAATTTTACATTGTTTACATTATGTAAAAAATAAATTTGACATTCTTTTTATTAGGTTAAAAAGGTAAAAGTCACCCATACTATTAATTTCTATTATTAGCAAAAATTTTACTTAAAAAAACAAATTTTACATTGTTTACACCATGTAAAAAATTCATTTTACCTTAAAATTTTACGTTGTTCACATCAGGTAAATTTTAAGAAATTGTCGCAAATTTCCTATTTATATAAATTTGACTTTAAAACTTTAATTTAATTGTTTACACAGTGTAAACAATATAATTTTACATCCTTGACATTGAATAAACAATGCAAAATTTAACTAAAACACAAAATTATATTAATTATACAAAATTTTACTTAAAATATTAAACTTAACATTATCTACATAGAAATTTTTCTTCTTTTACTTACGTGCAAAAAACTCTTACTTTCTTTCTCTTAATTATTATATTTTATCTTTTTTTCAGTATTCGTTTACTCTCTTAATCCCCGTATTATAACATCACTTCCACCATGACTGTACAAAGTAAAATGACAAATGCGGTAATGGTTACCTGTAAAGATTTCCAGCATCCCTGGACGGATAAATGTGTCCATGCCACATCCGGTCTATTATTTGCATCAACGCCATATTGCTTAAGAGTTTACTCTATGGTTTATTTGGTAAATATTCCCGATTTGTAGAAAACAGTTTTTTAAGTTTTTAATTTCCTTACCTTTCCCAGCTCTCTATGATAATGCGTCACAAAATACCCACCCTACAAGATTTGCGCAAAATGGTAATGGGTATCCTTCAATCGACAGCCTTTCTCACCACGAATGCCTACGGCTTCATAATGTTCAATTGTCTATTGCGCAATTTATTGGGTCAATATTATTTATCGACGGTGGCCTTTTGGCCCTGTTTCCTGGCAAGTTTTATGGCCATTGTTGTTGAAAGACCCCAAAGACGTCCTTTATTAGCTTTATATGTAGCCAATGTGGCCACAGAGACTTTATGGAATATGGCCGAGTCCCGTGGTTTGGTCAAGTCCATACCCAATGGCCAGATTTTAATCTTTGGTGCCAGTATATCGATTTTATTGTATTTATATAGATTAGGTCTGCACAAAACTTCCTGCCGTGATTCCTTATTTGATATTTTACGTATTTTTGTGGGTAAGCCCGAGGAGGGACCTTTAAAGTCAAGTGAGGAAGAAAATTGTGAACAAATCGGACAAACAAGATCAAGAGCTCCAGTTAACTTGAAAACTATTAATGGTTGTGTTCAAGCCTATGGACGCTTGGTAAATGCTCTAAAAAGTAAACATAGCTCTTGTCCTCATCGGGGAATTTGTATTAAAAATGCTGTGATGGGTGGCTTAAAACCCTTGATCGGTGGTATAGGTTTACAAGTGGCTCTGAAATTGTTGCTGAATGTAAAGAGAATAGCCCAGAATAAAATGGACTGGCGTAAAACGATATTCAATAAGAAGACCCTGAATTTGGGATTGTTTTTGGGTTCATTTTCGTTTTTGTATAAGGTGAGTAAAATTTAGATTATAACGCTTTCAATTCTTTTCCGAAGTTCATATTTGTTATATACAAGGTCAAAGAATGTCAGAAATCCTTAATGAAATTAATACTATAACTGTTTCCGAAGAAAAAAAAACTTTGTCTAATATATTGAGTGATATCACAGTAAATAGTGGAATCCAAGCCTGATTATATTTCGAAGACTCAGTTAAAAATGATGTTTTAATCTATCCCTCTTATAACTCATTTCAGTCCACTTCCTGCAGCCTTAGACATATTTTCAACCGTGATGATCCCCGCTTTGCCATACCAGCCGGTTTAATAGGCAGCATAGGCTTTGCCTACTACCCTGATGTTACTGTAGCTCTCTATGTCATGTGGAAAATGTTGCAGGCAAGTAATCATTACCTTACAATAATCTAAGAATACCTTCTATGTTAATTTTATCCAACAGGTTACCTATAATTTGGGTATTGAAAAGAAAAAGCTACCGCGAGTCAAGGGCTTTACCTTAATCCTATATTCCTTCTGTACAGCGGTATTATTCCATGCTGGCATTCTGGAGGCCAATAATTTAAGGCAAAGCTATTTCAAATTTCTACAAGACATATCAGGAGAAAGGTAGGACTTGAAGAGGATTTTTTTTTTTTGTTTTTGATTTTCTATTTTTTTTTTGTAAACTTTCAGATTAAGTAAATTCGACATGGTTCCTTTGGATGTCTATGGCCTGGGCTCTAGTCAAGCTAAGGCTGAGGTTATGCGTCGTTTGAATATTGTCGATAAAAGCCCCATACCGATCTTTGCTATGGAAAAATGGTAGTTTAGCACACAAATTTTTTTAATTAATTGTAAATATTTGAATAATGTAAAACAAAACGAAATGGTGCGGTTTTAGAAATTAAAATTTTCTTCTTAGGAAGAAAAACTTTTAATGTTCATGTCAATTGAGGAAGATATTTTAATTTCTTTAAAACAAAAAAACATTGCTTTTTTCTTGATTCTATTTATTTTGAATTTCTTATTGTTAAACTTTGAAGTAATTTAACATATTTTTTGTATATTATAACACATTTTTAAAACAAAGAATATAAGATTTAGTTAAGCCACTTTTTATACTGCAAAAATATAAAAATTTAAATTAATTTTGAATATTTTTTTTTCTTTACAGCTTTTTTAGTAGTTTTGCTACTACATATTTCAAAACCAGCTATTTATGTTTGTGCTCAATAAATATTTCAACTCATCAAATATTTCGAAACCAGTTATCCATTTTTGTGCTCAATAAAGGTTCCAGTTAAAGATATATACAACTATTTCAAAACATACAATCCATTTTTGTGCTCATTAAATATTTCATTTCATCAAATACGTCTTTCGAAACAAGTAATCCATTTTTGTACTCAATATATGTTCCAGTTCTTAAAATCTAATACTATTTCAAAACATGCAATCCATTTTTGTGCTCGATAAATATTTTCACTCATCAAATATTTTGAAACAGAGGAACTACTGTTCCTAGAAAATACGCAATCTATTTTTGTGCTCAATAAATTTTGTATATCGCTATTTCTATGTCGAAATTGAATTCAAAATAACTTAAACTACTAGATTTTGGGATGAAATTTACGTACAATAATTAAATATTCATGTTCAAATGAAGTAAATATTTGAATGGTCAAATTCGAAAAGGTCACATCTCCAGTTTTTTGACATATACGTTTATTGTCACCAATTAGTTCTAAATGCTTCCCTACATCTACTGTGTTAAGAATGGAATATTCCTGGCATTTCTTCTACTGTAAATTCCACTAGTTTTTACTTCATTATAAAATAACTAGTTTTTTTCATTTCCTGAAAACTTTTAGTTTGTGGAGATGTGACCTTTTCGAATTTGATCATTCACTTGTACTTGATAAATTCAACCCCTATGAAATTGGTTTTCTTGAAAGCATTGCATATTCCTCTCTTAGCCTTAATATATCCATTACATGTACATTTCTATTAAATTCTTTTAAGTTTATTACTCCCAAACCACATTTATTCCTTTTAAATCCTCTTTATAAATTTACTGCATCTCCCCAAATCTGCCTCATATTTCACACAGAAACTGTCTGCTTATACGAAATCCTTTAGGGGCTTTGAAAAAATTCAAAAAACTACTTAAAGATACTTGACTTGACATTTTAATTTACATATTTATTCCCTAAAAAAAAATAAAACTTAACAAATGACCTTTTGTTATAAATGACCATTTTTAAAATTTTCGATGGATGTTTTGCCATTATTTAGTTCGCGCCTTTCTTATCATGCAGATGAGGCAAGTTACATTTTTTTTGGTGAATTTTTTTAGAGACATAAATAATTTTTTAAAGCCAAAAATGAGCTTTTAAGGCTCATTTGTATTTATGTCTTTTGGTTGATATTTTAAAGTAAATACATATTTATAAATATGTTTTTTTTTTTGGAAGAATTTGTCTTCAAGTAAATAAGCTATAAAATAAGTAATGAAATATGTATGTCATAAAATTCATTATTTTATGTGGGAGTTGGTATTTTGGGGAATATGCTTAATAGAGTGGGTCATGTTTTTTTAGGCTAAAAAGTCCGATCAAGGGAAATCAAATATTTGTAGTTGCTATTTATTACAAAGAAATTTTTTTGAGCCTACATTATTAAAATTTCACATGAATAGAAAGAAACACGTTCTCGTTATCAGTCACAATTAGTCAGAACGTGGACTCAATACTAGTGTACACGAGTTTGAAGAAATACATTTCACACTAAGCTACAAAGTTGGGGATTTTGAATTTTCAAAAGACTGATAAGATTTACTTGGAAAGTGTATTAGGAACTAGAATATTGTCTTAGAACAGTAAGCACCGATTGTTATGGCCACTATTATTGCTTTATGACATTCCGACTTTATGACATTCCGAGTAGTAGTGGCACACTCCTTTCAACTGCGGATGAGCAACTAATACGCTGGATGGAGCACTTCAAGTCAACACTTAACAACCCTATTGGATCAACTCCACTGGCTGAAGGGCATAATGAAACCAACCATGATAGTATATTCAGAGGAATTTCCGACAGTCCGCCAACAATATAAGAAGTGAAGAACGCTATTAAAATCCTTAAACGCAACAAGGCCCCGGACAATGACAATATTTCAGCGGAGATGCTTTTATGTGATGTTTAAGGATCGTCGAGATTGTGGCACCCATTTGTGTGTAAAATATGGGAAGAAGAAGCTCTGCCAACCTCTTGGAATGAAGGTATACTAGTCAAAATACCAAAAAAGGGTGACCCTAAAGACTGCAAGGGTATAACACTTCTCCCAATACCTAGCAAAATACTAAGTCGTGTAATTTTAAACAGAATATCCGACGGAGTTTCCTCTACACTCCGCGAAAATCAGTTTGGGTTTAGAGAAAACCGTTCATGTGTTGATCTAATCAACACAGTAAGAATAGTATTAGAGCAATGTAATGAATTCCGCACTCCTATTTACCTAGCATTTATCGACTTTATGAAGGCCTTCGACAGTGTCAATAGAAGCTATCTATGGAGAATTTTAGAAAATCGTAACATGCCGACGAAAATTCTCAACTTAATCCGGGCAATGTACGTTGATTTTAAAAGTCGAGTCCTACACAAGGGTAAACTATCAGATCCGTTCGATGTTACTACTGGAGTAAGACAAGGATGCATATTATCACCTATACTTTTTATTCTCGTTATCGACAACATAATGCGTACGGCTCTAAATGGTAGACACGGTATCCAATGAAACAACTTGAGGACTTGGAATATGCCGATGACGTATGTCTTCTAAGCCAAAGCTCTGGCCACCTTTAAGAGAATACTAACGCTATTACTGCTGAATCTCGTATAGCTGGTCTTGAAATTAATATTTCCAAGACAAAGATTATGCCTGGAGGCTATGGCGCAAACCCGTTGACACACATCAATGTGAATAACGAGGTTATTGGGCGTGTAGATACCTTCAATTACCTGGGAAGTTTAGTAACTACAAAAGGTGGTGCAGACGAGGATATTAAATCGCGTATTTATAAGGCAAAATCTGCACTCGGCATTCTTCGAGCAATTTGGAAATCTCAGCAAATATCAACAATAACTAAGTTACGAATATATAACTCGAATGTCAAGTCCATCCTGTATTACGGCTGCGAAACATGGAAACGCACAAATGCCATCGATAAACGACTGCAAGCCTTTACAAACAAATGCTTAAGACAAATTCTTAATATATGGTGGCCGAATCGCATAAGAAATGAAGATGAATAGGTCACACATTTCGAAGGCCAAATACCAACATTGCTCGACAAGCGCTTCGTTGGAATCCACAAAGAAGCGGCCGTCGTGTTGGTGCACCTGCTAGAGCGTAGAGAAGATCAATTGATGCGGAGTTACAAGCAGCAAGCTATTCATGGAATGATGTATGCCTAACATCTCGCAATAGAGTCCGATATAAAAGGATGGTTGAGGCCCTATGCTCCACTGGGAGTCAAGGATAACAGAAGAAGAAGAAGACATTCCGACCGGGGTCTTCAAAATTTGGCCCCTATTATTGCTTCATGTCATTTCGATCGGGATCTAGAAAATTTGACTATTTATTACTTTGTTTAACCTAAATAAATCATAAATGTAAAAAGACTAAGTCCATAGAATTTTCAATTTCGACTGATATATTAAGGAACTATCACAGAACACATCAAGTATAATCCTAATTTTAGGCCTTATTCTTGTTGCCTAGTGTAATGCTTACATGTGAGTATTACCTTATATAAATGCAATATGTTGGTGCATAAAATGTTAACTGATTTTGATGTCCACATACAAATATTGACGTTTATTTTTAGAGAGAATTGAAAAACTTAAACTAATACAGTAAATTCGAAATAATGGATTGTTTAAAAAAATCTCGAAAACTTGGCCATAAGGCCATAAATTCTTTAAACTTTCCCATTTTATTCTTGAGCATAATAAACCTTATACATAATTTATGAGAAAAGCGCTTATGTGGAAACTACTGTAATAATAGCAATTGGAAGCCGTAAATGAAATTTAATTCTTTTATTAAATTGTTGTTGTTATTACTATAACAAGTCTGGCTGCACAACAATAATAAAAGCTCAATCTTAAAATTAAAATGCATTAAAAAAAAAAAGAAACAAGTGAAAAAATTTGTAGCCGGTCCAGTTCGATCATGTGATACCCTACGCCATTGAGGCAAAAGTAAATCCATAGTCAAAAAAAATTAAGTTTCTCATATTCTTTCTTAAAACATATCTTTGTTATGTTTGAGATTTATGTTCGCCATCGATGAAACAATTGTAGACCGACTTTATTGACGATTTATTTATATTACCTACCACCTTCCGCCGGGAAGGTGGATTACGTCGTTTCTATTAATTTGCCGATGAGAAAATTACGTGAAATTTTTGGGACAAACAACGGACCAACAAGAATGGTTATGTAATTAAACGGAATAGTCGGTTCTCGGCAATGAAAAACCTTCAAGTTATCCATCAGTCAACTTAAATCCAGGAGGAAGTAAGGCCTTCTTTGAAACTAAAAACGGCGTAACGGTAGCTGTGAATGAGGAGAGATATCGTGATATGATTGAACACCTTTTAACGCCACATCTACATGCTTTGGGCTTGATTTATATGTGGTATCAACGAGAGGGTGTCACATCGCATACAGCCAAGGTTACAATGGAATTACTGCGATACCTCTTTCCACAACAAGTTATTTCAAGAAATGATAACGGTCGCCTGATTTGACTGCTCTTTCTTTGCTTTATCGAGATTTATGTTTGCACTCGATGGGTCAACTGTAGACCGACGTTTTTAACAACGATTTATTTATATATGTAAATACAGGGTGACCGCCAGGAAGGCGTACTTCTTTGTTTTGCTGCCATTTTGGTAAACATTAGTCTTGACAGTCCATATTTGGCAGTCGGGAAGTAGAAACTTGGCAAATTTATTATGGAAAAATATTCGGTGAACCAAGGTTCTTTAATAGTTAAAACATTTTATCAAAATCAATCATCGATTACTGTGACGCTGAGAAAATTACGTGAAATTTTTGGGAGAAACAACGGACCAACAAGAATAGTCCGTTCTGGGCTTTGATTCCATTAAAAGTAACAGTTTGGTTAGGAAGAAGTAAGGCCTTCTTTGAAACTGAAAACGGCGTAACAGTAACTGTGAATAAGATGCGATATCGTGATGATTAAAAACCTCTGTCATTTGGTGTGAAACATTAACCCTAAAAATTTGAGCCAAACCGGACAACGTTAACCCAAGGGTAACATTTACAAAGGAAAAAACCGGATTTTTTTTTTTTGGATTTTGATGGATTGAAGCTATTTAAGCTAACTTTTATAATAAAGTGAGCATAGCTTTATAATAAAGACTTAAAAAGCTTTCTTTTGAAGTAGATGAAATTGTTAAAACAGTTTTAGAGTTATCCTTGATGACGCAGAGTGGTTTGAAAAAAAAATTAAATAAATCTGTATCTTCTAAACTGTAAGTCTGCTTGCATCAGTATATATTAAAGAATTGTTAAGAAGGACCCAGGCTTTATAAATTTTAGATTTATGGTTACCCTGTATTTACACAGGGTGAATCATTGGGTGTCAAAGTACACCACCTCAGAAGTAAAAAAGCTTTTGGACCGTGTAGCTCTTTCAATTATTATCCAAATATGGTTGATTTTTTACATTTTGGAATGAGCTTGAAGAAACGAAGAAAAAACATGCTTATTTTACCATAATAACTATAATGGGCTTAAAGTTATTTCATTTCAAAAATAAAAAAAAAAAATTTCTCCTCGACTTTTTTTAGTTTTTGACCCATTGTGCGATCGATATTGGACCCATAATTTTTTAAAAAATACTGACATATAGCCAACAGCTAAGGAAGCAAAAAAGTGAAACCCATTTTTAAATATCTTAAACCATTTAATATTGAGAAATTTAGAAAGTCAAATATTGTTCATTAAAAAGTTTTACTGTAGTGTATTGCACTAAGATCCCAATTCATTACAATTATTTATTATTGTAATAAATAGTTTTTTGATAAAACCAAAAAATGTTGGTAGGGAAGCCTTTCCTTGACGCATTTTGTTGGTTGGCTAGATCAGAAGGATTATCCCTAATTCTAGACAGAGCGAAAAAAGTGCATTCTTTTTCTCAAAAAGATGGTAATGGGTGTTTTTTTAGAGGTATAGAACTTCGAATTGAAATAAAACACAAGAAAATCGTTTTAATGTCCATCAATTTGGCTTTATTGGAAGGATAATTTTATGCCATTAATGTTTAAATATGATTTCGGGCATGTGGCCGCCGCGGCTGGCTCGAATAAAGCCAATTCTACAGGTCTAATTTTCAACTACTTTTTCGAGCATATGAGGCCGTATGTTGACAATAACGCCACAAATGTTGGCTTCCAAGTTCCCCAACGTTTCTGGTTTGTTGGCGTAGACGAGCGACTTCACATATCCCCAAAGAAAATAATCCAGTGGTGTCAAATCGCACGATCTTGGTGGCCAATTGACAGGTCCATTCCGCGAAATTATGCGCTCATCGAATGTTTCCTTCAATAAATCAATTGTTACGTGCGCTGTGTGGCATGTAGCGCCGTCTTGTTGGAACCACAACTCATCCACATTCATGCCATCCAATTGGGGAACAAAATAGTCGGTTATCATGGCTCTATACCGGTCTCCATTTATGGTAACTGACTCTCCAGCATTATTTCGGAAGAAGTATGGCCCAATGACTCCACCAGCCCATAGAGCACACCAAACCGTCAGTTTTTGTGGATGTAATGGCGTCTCAAGGGTCTCATATAGATTCTCTTCACTCCAAATGCGGCAATTTTGCTTGTTGACGTAGCCATTCAACCAAAAATGAGCCTCATCACTGAAAAAAATTTTGCGATGAAAATCAGCATCGAGATCAATCTCATTTTCGGTCCATACACCAAAATCACGACGCATTGCATGGTCTCGCGGCTTTAATTCTTGCACAAGCTGGATCTTGTAAGGTCGCAAGCCAAGATCTTTGCGCAAAATCTTCCATAAAGTTGATGAACAAAGCTCCAATTGCTGTGCACGGTGGCGAATCGATTCATTCGGGTCCTCTTCAACACTTTGCTCTACAGCGGCAATTGTTTCTTCGGTGCGCACAGTTCGACGTCGCTGCGGATGCGTATTATCACATAGAGTAAACGTAGTGTGAAAACGATCCATGGTTAACCGAATTAATTGCTCTGATGGACGATTATGTCGACCATAAAATGGACGGAGCTTGCGGTAAACTTCGCGAACTGAACCATTATTTTCGAAATAAATTTGCACGATTTGCAAGCGTTGTTCTTTTGTCAACCTGTTCATGATGAAATGGCAAACCAAACTAAATATTAATCACTTGACAGCTGACAAAATGGCCGCCAGTTAAAAAAGTGATGCCAACTTAAAGTTCTATACCTCAATAAAAAACACCCGATATTATTGTTTTACGAAGAAGTTCTTTTATCAAAATTTAATGTTTTCTTATATATTCGTAGAGAATATGGTTCTACGATGATTTTAAATTTATCTAATTTTTAAGAAAATTTTTGTGTTTTCGAGTATATAACAAAAAGGTCAAGCCGATTTTTCAACTTTCTGAAAAGCAGTTATATAGTTCCATATATTCTTTTTAGATTTAAACAATAAAAAGTAGCGCTTATTCATAAACGAATCCAGAAAATCGAATTTTATAAAAAATGTAAAATTTCTGTATACCAAAATTTTAATTGCAAAAAAAGGTCACTTGGGATTCCTTTTTTTAAATGTTTTAAATTGTTTTACATAAACAATAAAATAAACTTTATAAATGCAAAAAATTATTTATGTGCCTTGTACAGTTTTCAGAAATTTTAAGTCAAATTTTACAAAAAAAAAAAAAAAATACACTTTTCAGTTTTTTTCGTAGATTTTTCCCACAAGTGTTTAAGGGTTTTTACACTACAAAAACGAAATAGTACTGTTACTAAATAGTATAAATATTAGTATAAGTATAAATAAAAATATTAGTGTAAGTATAAATATTAGTATCAGTATTAGCATCATCATTAGTAATACAACTGGTACTAATAATGACGCTTATACTGATTTATGTGTATTTATATCAGTATTAGTATAAATATTGGAATTCCAACTGATTAATCAGTATAAGTATTAGTGTCAGTATTACTATCATTATTAGTATCAATATTAGTATGTGTATAAGTGCCAGTATTAGTATAAATACTTATCAGTATAAAGTT
Source organism: Stomorhina lunata (assembly GCA_933228675.1). Lineage (NCBI taxonomy): Eukaryota > Metazoa > Arthropoda > Insecta > Diptera > Rhiniidae > Stomorhina > Stomorhina lunata. The sequence goes on from OW121740.1 coordinate 11,760,814, forward strand.
TTAATAAATTTTTTTGTGACTTTTAATGGTCAACATAAATATTCCAGGAAGTCAGTCCGATTACCAAAAATTGTATCATCGTGGGACCATAATATCCATCCATAATATTAAATTTGTATACAAAATTTATATACAAAACTGGACTAATTCTTTTAAATTGACTTGATTCACAGTCCAATAATTCTATGCTTTGCAAACAAAAGCATAAACTTATAATACCCTTCTTAAAACCTATGATAGTGTAGGGTATAACAAATTTTCTGCTATTTATTTTCATAATTGTAAACGAAAATAAAAATTCATAACAAAATCAGATTTCAATCAAAGCAGACGTCCCAGTTCGTTCGTTCGTACTTGGCCTCAACTCTTTAGCAATAAAAAAAAATTGTTTTAAAAAATTAATTGTAACAAAAAGAATTATTAAAAAAAAACAAAAAAAATGTTTATTGAAAATTATCTACTTTCATTACCCCAAAAGTCCCCAAACACTTCCGAGGGCACAGACAAAAAAAGTGCATTAACCTTAAAAAGTATTAAAAATAATAATAACAATAAAATCACTCATATATTTTCTTTGTTACTGAACAAGTTCGTGAAACTTTTAAGTGATCATTTAACTACAATCATTCATATCTCCCTTTTATTTGTCTTGGGCTTAACTGTTATATTTATGGACTTGATAAATGCCTCGATCAATCAACTCATGCGGGTAGTGCCGTTAGCTTTAGTGCACAGCTCAGGTGTCTCGGATGATAATAGGTCGGAAGAGGAAAATCAAAGAGTCGAAGTGACGCTGGGTGCCCTGAGTGCGTGGCTGGTGGTTATATGAAAAGTTTGTGAAATGTTGAATTAGTATTAAAAAAGATACGTTAAGTTTTTAATTGTTTAATTTTAATAGATTTAAGTAATTTTGTAAGAAATAAAAAATGGAAATTTTAGAAATGTCAAATTTTTTATTAACATATATTTAGATTTTTTGATTATAGATCGAAGCACTGTGAGAACATTTAAAATAAATATAAATATCAAAAATTTTCTTTAGAAAATTTTTGATGAAAAAGTTTCTAAAGAAAATTTTTAAAGAAAAAGTTTCTATAGAAAATTTTTAAAGAAAAAGTTTCTATAGAAAATTTTTAATCAAAATGTTTCTTTAGAAAATTTTTGATGAAAAAGTTTCTTTAGAAAATTTTTGATAAAAAAGTTTCTTTAGAAAATTTTTGATCAAAAAGTTTCTTTAGACAATTTTTGATCAAAAAGTTTCTTCAGAAAATTTTTAAAGAAAAGTTTCTTTAGAAAATTTTTAAAGAAAAGTTTTTATAGAAAATTTGTAAAGACAAAGTTTCTATAGAAAAGAATTGATGAAACAAAATTCTATAGAAAATTTTTGATCAAAAAGTTTTTATAGAAAATTTTTGAAGAAAAAGTTTCTATAGAAAATTTGTCTTTAAAAAATTTCTTTAGAAAATATGTGATGAAAAAAATTTCTCTAAAAATTTTTTGAAGAAACAAATTTCTATAGAAAATTTTTTATAAAAAAAAATTATATATAAAATTTTTAAAAAAACAAAATTCTATATGAAATTTTTTGACTAAAAATAAAAAAACTTTTGATGAAATTTTTTTTTTTAGAAAATTTTTATTGGAAAAGTTTCTGTAGAAAATTTTTGATGAAATATTTTTTATAGAAATTTTTTGATGAAAATTTTTAATAAAAAATATTTGATGAAAATTTTTCTATAGAAAGTTTTTGATAAAAATTTTTCTATAGAAAATTTTTGATGAAAAAGTTACTATAGAAAATTTTTTATGAAAAAGTTTCTTTAGAAAATTTTTTATAAAAAGTTTCTATAAAACATTTTTGATGAAAAAGTTTCTTTAAAAAATTTTTGATGAAAAAGTTTCTATAAAAATTTTGATGAAAAATTTTTTCTTGAGTATTTTTTATAGAAAATTTTTCATGAAAATCTTTTAATAGAAAATTCTTAATGAAAAAATTTTTATAAAAAATTTTAGATGAAAAATTTTTTTAAAGAAAATTTTTGATGAACATTTTTTTATAGAAAATTTTTGATGAAAAATTTTTTATAGAAAATTTTTGATGAAAATTTTTTTATAGAAAATTTGTGATGAAAAATTTTTTAAAGAAAATTTTTGATGAAAAATTTTTTATAGAAAATTTTTGATGAAAAACTTTTTATAGAAAATTTTTAATGAAAAATTTTTGGATGAAAAATTTTTTATAGAAAATTTTTGATGAAAAAGTTTCTTTAGAAAATTTTTGAACAAAAAGATTCTTTGGAAAATTTTTGATCAAAAAGTTTCTTTAGAAAATTTTTGATCAAAAAGTTTCTTTAGAAAATTTTTGATCAAAAAGTTTCTTTAGAAAATTTTTGATCAAAAAGTTTCTTTAGAAAATTTTTGATCAAAAAGTTTCTTTAGAAAATTTTTGATCAAAAAGTTTCTTTAGAAAATTTTTGATCAAAAAGTTTCTTTAGAAAATTTTTGATCAAAAAGTTTCTTTAGAAAATTTTTGATCAAAAAGTTTCTTTAGAAAATTTTTGATCAAAAAGTTTCTTTAGAAAATTTTTGATCAAAAAGTTTCTTTAGAAAATTTTTGATCAAAAAGTTTCTTAGAAAATTTTTGGAAAATTTTTTTAGAAAATTTTTGATCAAAAAATTTCTTTAGAAAATTTTTGATGAAAAATTTCTTTAGAAAATTTTTGATGAAAAATTAAAAAAAAAAATATTGATGAAAAATTTTTAATAGAAAATTTTTGATGAAAATGTTTTTTATAGAAAATTTTTGATGAAAAAGTTTCTATAGAAAATTTTTGTTAAAAAGTTTCTTTTGAAAATTTTTGATTCAAAATTTTTTACAGAAAATTTTTGATGAACAATTTTTTTATAGAAAATTTTTGATGAAAAAGTTTCTAAAGAAAATTTTTGATGAAAAATTTTTTATAGAAAATTTTTGATGAAAAAGTTTCTATAGAAAATTTTTGATGAAAAATATTTTATAAAAAATTTTTAATGAAAAATTTTTTATAGAAAATTTTTGATGAAAAATTTTTTATAGAAAATTTTTGATGAAAAATTTTTTATAGAAAATTTTTGATGAAAAATTTTTGATAGAAAATTTTTGATGAAAAATTTTTTATAGAAAATTTTTGATGAAAAATTTTTTATAGAAAATTTTTGATGAAAAATTTTTTATAGAAAATTTTTAATGAAAATCTTTTAATAGAAAATTCTTAATGAAAAATTTTTTATAGAAAATTTTTGATGAAAAATTTTTTATAGAAAATTTTTGATGAAAAATTTTTATAGAAAATTTTTGATAATAAATTTTTTTATAGAAAATTTTTGATGAAAAATTTTTTATAGAAAATTTTTGATGAAAAATTTTTTATTGAAAATTTTTGATGAAAAATTTTTTATAGAAAATTTTTAATCAAAAATTTTTTATAGAAAATTTTTAATGAAAAATTTTTTATAGAAAATTCTTGATGAAAAATTATTTATAGAAAATTTTTGATGAAAAATTTTTTATAGAAAATTTTTGATGAAAAATTATTTATAGAAAATTTTTGATGAAAAATTTTTTATAGAAAATTTTTGATCTTTAGAAAATTTTCTATAATTTTTTTTAATTTCCTAAATATTGTTTTTATTTATTACTTTTAAAAATTAATTTTTTTTTCTTTGAAATTCCTTTTTTTGGACAATAAATTTTATTTCATAAATCCCTCATTATTAAATTGAATATAATGCAATTCAAAGAAAAATGGACGTGTTTCGTTATTAAAAGATATAATTTGAGGAATTACTTCTGGACGAGTTGACTAAGAGGCGAATTACTTAAATATTTATATTTGTTAATGCTATTATTTTTTTTAAACTGTTTAAAATTTAAGCTTAGTTAAAAACCTTAGAGCAGAGATGGGGAGAGTAGGGGGCCATGAAAATTTCGAGGCTTTAAAAGTCTACAATTTAAACATTTTTTTTTGTTTAAGTAAAAGACCTGAAGCCAAAATTAGGTTTAATTCTTGGGATTTATATTAAAATTTTGTAAAATTATGACCTTGAATAGCTCAAATCTATGGAGCACCTCTGGCTCTTTAGCACGAAATATTGTATTCTTTGTATTATATTTACAATAAAAGCATTTTCATATTTTTTTTATTTTCAAAAAATCTTGAGTAAAAGAATCTCTTCAACACTTTGGAATTTCTTTAGCATTTTAACAGAAGCTTTTGTTTTTTTTTTTCATTCTCCCTCGATTTCTTTATAGAACAATATAAATCTTAGGGATTTTTTTCTTACTTTATGCCCAAAAGGGCTTTACTTAATAACAAAAGCGTAGAATAGCTTCATTCATTCATACGCTATTGCTAGACGTCTATTATCCATATCCCTTTACTATTCCTTCCTTTACTTTTCTTTTCTATTATATTCTTAATTCTCAGTTTTATTGTTTCCAAACTAAACTTTATTGTACTTCCATGCGTTGGCAGTTAAAGTAAACCATCGGGTGGTAAAGGCTAATAGTTGTGGCCTCCTCACAAATTGTTGATTACTAAAGCTTCCTTCCCTCTTTGGAAGCTTTAAATAGTTTCAAAGCTACTTAAAGCTTTTAGTTATGGTTGGCTGATGATTTCTAAGAAAATTTGTAATACACACTCCAAAGATCATCATTGAAATATTTTGTACATTATGTACATTGACCTTAAGTACTTTTAAGCCCTTTCGCTTTTAAAATTTTTATAGAAAATTTTTTATAAAAAATTTTTGTTGAAAAATTTATTATAGAAAATTTTTGATAAAAATTTTTTTAAGAAAATTTTTGATGAAAATTTTTTAAAGAAAATTTATGATGAAAAATTTTTTATAGAAAATTTTTGATAAAAAATTTTTGATGAATTTGATTATAGAAAATTTTTGATGAAAAATTTTTTATAGAAAATTTTTGATGTAAAATTTTTTATAGAAAATTTTTGATGAAAAATTTTGTACAGAAAATTTTTGATGAAAAATTTTGTATAGAAAATTTTTTTTTATAGAAAATTTTTGATAAAAAATTTTGTACAGAAAATTTTAGATGAAAAATTTTTTTTAAAAAAATTTTTGATGAAAAACTTTTTAAAGAAAATTTTTGATGAAAAGTTTTTAAAGAAAATTTTTATTGAAAAATTTTTTATAGAAAATTTTCAATAAAAAAATTTTTTTTTAGAAAATTTTTGATGAAAAATTGTGTTTAGAAAATTTTTGATGAAAAATTTTTTATAGAAAATTTTTGATGAAAAATTGTTTATAGAAAATTTTTGATGAAAATTTTTTTATAAAAAATTTTTGACGAAAAATTTTTTATAGAAAATTTTTGATAAAAAAAACTTTTATAGAAAATTTTTGATGAAACACACTTCTATAGACAATTTTTGATAAAAAGGTTTCTGTAGAAAATTTTTGCTGAAACCAAATTCTATAGAAAATTTTTTATGAAAAAAATTTCTATAGAAAATTTTTGATGAAAAAAATGTCTATAGAAAATTTTTGATGATAAAGTTTCTTTAGAAAATTTTTGATAAAAAAAATTTCAAAAGAAAATTTTTGATAAAAAAATTTCTTAGAAAATTTTTGATGAAAAAGTTTCTAAAGAAAATTTTTGATAAAAAAGTTTCTATACAAAATTTTTGATGAAAAAGTTTCTATAGAAAATTTTTGATGAAACAAAATTCTATAGAGATTTTTTGATAAAAAAATTTCAAAAGAAAATTTTTGATGAAAAAAATTTCTGTAAAAAATTTTTGATAAATAAGTTTCTAAAGAAAATTTTTGGTGAAACAGAATTCTACAGAGAGTTTTTGATGAAACAAAATTCTATACAAAATTTTTGATGAAAAAGTTTCTATAGAAAATTTTTGATGAAACAAAATTCTATATAGATTTTTTGATAAAAAAAAATTTCAAAAGAAAATTTTTGATGAAAAAAATTTCAGTAAAAAATTTTTGATGAATAAGTTTCTAAAGAAAATTTTTGGTGAAACAAAATTCTACAGAGAATTTTTGATGAAACAAAATTCTATAGAAAATTTTTGATGAAAAAGTTTCTATAGAAAATATTTGATGAAACAAAATTCTATAGAGATTTTTTGATATAAAAATTTCAAAATAAAATTTTTGGTGAAAAAAATTTCTATAAAAAATTTTTGATGAATAAGCTTCTAAAGAAAATTTTTGATGAAACAAAATTCTACAGATAATTTTTGATGAAACAAAATTCTATAGAGAATTTTTGATAAAAAAAAACTTCAATAGAAAATTTTTGATAAATAAGATTCTATAGAAAATTTTGGATAAAAAAGTTTCTGCAGAAAATTTTTGATGAAAAAGTTTCTATAGAAAATTTTTGATGAAAAAGTTTCTTTAGAAAATTTTTGATGAAAATGTTTCTATAGAGAATTTTTGATGAAATAGTTTCTATAGAAAATTTTGGATAAAAAAGTTTCTATAGAAAATTTTTGATGAGAAAAATTTCTATAGAAAATTTTTGATGAAACAAAATTTCTAAAGAAAATTTTTGGTAAAAAAATTCCTAAAGAAAATTTTTGATGAAAAAACTATCTAAAAAAAAAATTTTATGAACAATTTTTGATGAAAATGTTTCTAAATAAAATTTTCGATAAAAAAATTTCTATAAAAAATTTTTGATGAAACAAAATTCTATTGAAAATTTTTGCTTTGTTTGAGTTAAGAGATAGTAAGCACTTAATGAATGACTTTTTATAATCCAACTACTAATTATCGCTGTTTTTCAAAACCTATTTTTCTAGTTTTTCCTTCTCATAAGTCCCAACATTAATATCTTATTTTTTAAAGTTAATTAAAATCCTGCAATTGTCCTTATAAATAATAAATAAGTAGATAAATATGTTAGTAGTTTCCTTTTCATTTGCAGAAAAATCCTTCAAACTAAATGAAATTATTTCATTCGTTTTCTTTATACGAGAGAGATAATTGTAATATTTGTAATAATTCTTTATATTGTTTGTTGTCCTTCTGAAATCCTCCATCAAATCCTTGTTGTCCTCTTATTTACTTCTATCTCATATTTATTCTTCTGTTTTTTCTTATACGCTTTTATTTTATATGTTTTTTCATATTTTCATTTCATTTTGTTGTCATCAGTAATTTTAATGAACTCGTAATTGTTTATTGTGTCACTTGTAACTATTTTCCAAGTCATTCATGTCACATACAATAAATGAGAAAAAATCCAAAAGAAAACTCTGAAAAGGAAAGACAACAAAACGGGGAGGAAAAGAAAATTTGTTTTGAAAAAAAACAGATATTAATAAATAACAAAAATTACAACAAAGAAATTTTTGAGGCCTCTTGAGCAAAACCTCTTAAATGGATAAATTTGAATTTTTTTTATAGAAGCTTTTTTATCAAAAATTTTGTACAGAAATTTTTTTATCAAAAATTTTATATAGAAATTTTTTTATCAAAAATTTTCTGTAGAAATTTTTTTGATCAAAAATTTTCTATAGAAATTTTTTTTATCAAAAATTTTATATAGAAATTTTTTTTGATTGAAAATTTTCTATAGAATTTTTTTTTGATCAAAACTTTTCTATGGAAATTTTTTTATCAAAAATTTTATATAAAAACTTTTTTGATAAAAAAATTTTCTATAGAAATTTGTTTGATCAACAATTTTCTATAGAAATTTTTTTTTATAAAAAATTTTCTATAGCAATTTTTTTGATCAAAAATTTTCTTTAGAAATTGTTTTGATCAAAAATTTTCTATAGAAATTTTTTTAATCAAAAATTTTCTTTAGAAATTTTTTTGATCAAAAATTTTCTGTAGAAATTTTTTGATCAAATATTTCCTATAGACATTTTTTTGATCTAAAATTTTCTAATGATTTTTTTTTTAAATTTCTATAAAAATTTTTTTGACCAAAAATTTTTATAGAAATTTTTTTGTATCAAAAATTTTCCATAGAAATTTTTTTGATCAAAAATTTTCTATAGAAAATTTATTGATCAAAAATTTTCTATAGATATTTTTTTAATCAAAAATTTTCTATAGAAATTTTTTTGATCAAAAATTTTCTATAGAAATTTTTTTTTTGATCAAAAATTTTTTATAGAAGTTTTTTTGTTCAACAATTTTTCATAGATATTTTTTTGTTCAAAAATTTTTTATAGAACTTTCTTTGATCAAAAATTTTCTAAAAAATTCTTTTGATCAAAAATTTCCTATAGACATTTTTTCGATCAAAAACTTTCTATAGAAATTCTGTTGATCAACAATTTTCTAAAAAAAACTCTGTTGATCAAAAATTTTCTAAAGAAATTCTTTTGATCAAAAATTTTCTATAGAATTGTTTTACACAAAAATTATTTATAGAAATTTCGTTGATCAAAATTTAGAATTAGAAAATTTTTGATCAAAACAATTTTTATAGAATATTTTTGACCAAATAAATTTCTATAGAAAATTTTTCATCAAAAAAATTTCTATCGAAAATTTTTGATCAAAACAATTTTTATTGGATATTTTTTTCAAAAAAATTTCTATAGAAATTTTTTTGATCAAAAATTTTTTGATGAAATTTTTTTGATCAAAAATTTTCTATAGAAATTTTTTTGATCAAAAATTTTCTATAGACATTTTTTTGATAAAAATATCCTATAAAAATTGTTTTGATCAAAAATTTTCTATAGAAATTTTTTTGATGAAAAATTTTCTATAGAAATTTATTTGATCAAAAATATTCTATAAAAATTGTTTTGATCAAAAATTTTCTATAGACATTTTTTTGATGAAAAATTTTCTATATAATTTTTTTTTAATAAAAATTATCTATAGAAATTTTGTAAGGAAAATTTTTCAAAAATATTTTTCTGATCAAAAATTTTCAAAAATATTTTTCTGATCAAAAATTTTCTTATGAAATTCTTTTGATCAAAAATTTTCTTATGAAATTCTTTTGATTAAAAATTTTCTATATAATTTTTTTTGATTAAAAATTTTCTATAGAAATTTTTTTGATCAAAACTTTTCTATAGAAATTTTTTTGATCAAAAATTTTCTATAGAAATTTTTTTGATCAAAAATTTTCTATAGAAATTTTTTTGATCAAAAATTTTCTATGGAAATTTAGTAAGGAAAATTTTTCGAAAAAAAATTTTCTGATCAAAAATTTTCTTATGAAATTCTTTTGTTTAAAAATTTTCTATAGAATTTTTTTTTGATCAATAATTTTCTTTAGAAATTTTTTTGATCAAAAATTGTTTCTAGAAATTTTTTTGATTAAAAATTTTCTATAGAAATTTTTTTGATCAAAAATTTTCTATAGAAATTTGTTTGATCAAAAATTTTCTATAGAAATTTTTTTGAACTAAAATTTTCTGTAGAAATTTTTTTGATCCAAAATTTTCTATAGAAATTTTTTTGATCAAAAATTTCCTATAGAAATTTTTTTGATCAAAAATTTCCTATAGAATTATTTTTGATCAAAAATTTTCTATAGACATTTTTTGATCAAAAATTTCCTATAGAATTTTTTTTGATCAAAAATTTTCCATAGAAATTTTTTTGATCAAAAATTTTCTATAGAAATTTTTTTAATCCAAATTTTCTATAGAATTTTTTTTTGATCAAAAATTTTCTATGGAATTTTGTTTCAATTAAAATGTTTTAAAAAAAATTTCTATTCCGACTTAACTTTTTTTACCTAAAATCTCTTGACGTGTTTTTGTACTTTTTTTTCTGCTTTGTAGCAAAGAATGAAAATTTACATAATATTCTTGTTTTCAAATATCTCAAAGATTTTTTTTTGTATTTTCGCTTCTTATTGTTTTTTTGTCTTAACATCTATCATTTCATTTTTATTATTTGGAAAAGACAAATGGAAAAATATAAATAAGTAATAAAAGCGATTGACTTAAATTGATAGAAAGAAAGAGACACAGTAACATTTGAAGATGAAAGAATTTAAAAAGAAAAGTTGTTAAATTGAAACCAAGTTTATTAACTCTTGGGCTCTAACTTCTTCAAATGCAGAAAAACTGGACTTTTGTATTTTGTCACAAAACTTCCACTTTAAGCATAAAATATTAGGAATCATGTTACATCGTTTTTTGCTTGTATCTTATATAGTTAACGAGAAAAACTCTTTTTTTATTTATTTTAAAAAAACTCTAATTTAAAAAAAAACGAACTCTTATTTTTTTATATAAAACAAATCCAAAAAAAAAAAAATATATATATCAATATATTTCTTACAGTTTTCGAGATAATCAGATTTTTATATTTTTATAGAACAAAGTTGAAAAGAAAGTATAGTATAAAATATCCATGATCCAGACGGAATCAATTTTAGTTTTGAAGAAAATCCATTTTTAAAGATATTAGAAATTTGAGAACAAACGATTTGGTATAAAATATCATTAAACTCAAAAAATTGCAGTTTTTGGCAACATCTTTTGCATTTTTGAAGAAGAAAACACCTTTACTTATTGAGTTATGCCTTTTTCAATGCAAATGATCGATATATTTTTGCTGTCGCTGAAAAAGTAACACTTAAAAATAAGTAAATTTTTAATATTCAATTTATATGCATTTTGCCTTAGTTGCTCGTTCGTTTTTGTCTACAATTCTTTTTTTCTAGAATTCTAACAAAAACTGTTTTTACTAAAGTGACTGTTATAACAGTCTCCATCAGCATAAATAAGTATAGGGAGAAAAATAACAAAACATATAATTTCTATAGCATTCACCAACAGGTGAAAGGGTCTTATAACTTTCTCAAATTTTTAAAGGTACTCATTTCAGGAATTTTATAGAATAAAAACTGAACAAAACTCTGAAAATTTGACCCATATATAGCCCTAATATTTGTTTAAAATCTGTATAATTTTCACACACGTCTAAAACTACGAACGCGTAATTATGGAAATTTTCTTTAAAGATATTTTTGTATTCAAATAAATAGTACCAAAAGTTTTTAATAAAAATATTTTAGTACTAAAAATATTTAAGTACTAAAAATATTTTAGTACTAAAAATACTTTAGTACTAAAAATATTTTAGTACTAAAAATATTTTAGTACTTAAAATATTTTAGTACTAAAAATATTTTAGTATTAAAAATATTTTAGTACTAAAAATAATTTTGGACTGAAAATTTTTGGTACTAAAATAATTAAGTTCTAAAAAAATTTTAGTACTAACAAATTTTAGTTCTAAAAATATTTTAGTACAAAAAAATTTTCTTAAGACTTAAAATTTAACAAAAAATCATAATACACATTTTACTAACATAAATATTTTTAGTTTCAACACATTTAACTTAAAACGCATGACTTAATGACTGATATTTCTATTGAGCCAGTCAGTCGCCCATTTATTTAAATTTCCTCACCTGGAGGTCTTTGACTTCTATTTCACTTTTAAATCCATTTCTTCATATCCACAAAATGTTAAGCCAGTCTGTCTGTCTGCTTCACTAACAGTCATTAATTTAGTGTTGCTGGTTTCTATTTGCTGCTCTGTTGGTTGAGCAACATGTTGCCTAACAAATGTTGCTGGCTTGTATACAAAAGCTTGACCAATTTGGCAGTTAATTGTGTTTCTTTTTTGGATTAATTTTCTGTCTTACAAATTGTTGCATTAAAAACTGAAATGTAATATAATAAATTACTCAGTCTTTAAGTTAATTGGGCATTAAATCATACAATCGTTTAATTCTGCACAGTGGCTTAGAATTTAATGTAATTTCTTATAAATATTTTAGTACAAAAGTATTTCAAAAGAAAAATATTTTTATAAAAAATTTGTTGCTACCCAAAAATTTGTATAAACAATTTTTTGCTACTAAAAGATTTTTATAATATAATTTTTATAGAAAATCTTTTGGTGCCAAATAATTTTTATAGAAAATTTTTTTGTACCAAATAATTTTTATAGAAAATTTTTTGATACCAAATAATTTTTATAGAAAATTTTTGATACCAAAAAATTATTATAGAAAATTTTTTGGTATCTTATATTTTTTATAGAACATTTTTTGGTACCAAATAATTTTTATAGAAAATATATTGGTACCAAATAATTTTTATAGAAAATTTTATGGTACCAAATAATTTGTATAGCAAATTTTTTGGTAACAAATAATTTTTATAGAAAATTTTTTGGTACCAAATAATTTTTATAGAAAATTTTTTGGTACCAAATAATTTGTATAGCAAATTTTTTGGTAACAAATAATTTTTATAGAAAATTTTTTGGTACCAAATAATTTTTATAGAAATTTTTTTAATACCAAATAATTTTTATAGAAAATTTTTTGGTACCAAATAATTTTTATAGAAAAGTTTTTGGTACCAAATAATTTTTATAGAAAATTTTTTGGTACCAAATAATTTTAATAGAAAATTTTTTTGGTACCAAATAATTTTTATAGAAAATTTTTTGGTACCAAATAATTTTTATAGAAAATTTTTTGGTACCAAATAATTTTTATAGAAAATTTTTTGGTACCAAATAATTTTTATAGAAAATTTTTTGGTACCAAATAATTTTTATAGAAAATTTTTTGGTACCAAATAATTTCTATAGAAAATTTATTGGTAACAAATAATTTTTATAGAAAATTTTGTTGGTGCCAAATAATTTTATAGAAAATTTTGATGGTACCAAATAATTTTATAGACATTTTTTGATGCCAAATAATTTCTATAGAAAATTTTTTGGTACCAAATAATTTTTATAGAAAATTTTTTGGTACCAAATAATTTTTATAGAAAATTTTTTGGTACCTAATAATTTTTATAGAAAATTTTCTGGTACCAAATAATTTTTATAAAAAATATAGTATAAAAATTAAACATAAAAATTATTAGGTACCAAAAATAATTTTCTAGAAAAATTATTTGGTAGCAAAAAATTTTTATAGAGAATTTTCTATAAAATTTTTTTATAAAAACTATTTGGTACCAAAAAATTTTCTATAAAAATAATTTGGTAGGAAAAAATTTTCTATAAATATATTTTGGTACCAACAAATTTTCTAGAAAAATTATTTGGTACCAACAAATTTTCCATAAAAATCTTTTGGCACCAAATAGTTTTCTATTAAAATTATTTGTGACCAAAAAATTTTTATAGAGAATTTTCTATAAAAATTTTTTATAAAAACTATTTGGTACCAAAAAATTTTCTATAAAAATAATTTGGTAGCAAAAAATTTTCTATAAAAATATTTTGGAACCAAAAAATATTCTATAAAAATATTTTGGTACCAAAAATTTTTCTATAAAAATATTTTGGTACCAAAAAATTTTCTATAAAAATATTTTGGTACCAACAAATTTTCTAGAAAAATTATTTGGTACCAAAAAATTTTCTATAAAAATCTTTTGGCACCAAATAATTTTCTATTAAAATTATTTGTGACCAAAAAATTTTTATAGAGAATTTTCTATAAAATTTTTTTATAAAAACTATTTGGTACCAAAAAATTTTCTATAAAAATAATTTGGTAGCAAAAAATTTTCTATAAAAATATTTTGGAACCAAAAAATATTCTATAAAAATATTTTGGTACCAAAAAATTTTCTATAAAAATATTTTGGTACCAAAAAATTTTCTATAAAAATATTTTGGTACCAACAAATTTTCTAGAAAAATTATTTGGTACCAAAAAATTTTCTATAAAAATCTTTTGGCACCAAATAATTTTCTATTAAAATTATTTGTGACCAAAAAATTTTTATAGAGAAATTTCTATAAAATTTTTTTATAAAAACTATTTGGTACCAACAAATTTTCTATAAAAATAATTTGGTAGCAAAAAATTTTCTATAAAAATATTTTGGTACCAAAAAATTTTCTATAAAAATATTTTGGTACCAAAAAAATTTCTATAAAAATATTTTGGTACCAAAAAATTTTCCATAAAAATATTTTGGTACCAAAAAATTTTCCATAAAAATATTTTGGTACCAAAAAATTTTCCATAAAATATTTTAGTACCAAAAAAAAATTCTATAAGATTGTTTTGATACCAAAAAGTTTTCTTTAAAAATTATTTGGTACCAAAAAAATTTTCTATAAAATTCTTTTGGTACCAAAAAATTTGCTTTAAAAATTATTTGTTACTAAAAAATTTGCTTTAAAAATTAGTTGGTACTAAAAAATTGTATATGAAAATTATTTGATACCAAAAAATTTTCTATAAAAATATTTTGGTACCAACAAATTTTCTATAAAAATATTTTGGTACCAAAAAATTTTCTATAAAAATATTTTGGTACCAAAAAAATTTCTATAAAAATATTTTGGTACCAAAAAATTTTCCATAAAAATATTTTGGTACCAAAAAATTTGCCATAAAATATTTAAGTACCAAAAAAAATTTCTATAAAATTGTTTTGGTACCAAAAAATTTTCTTTAAAAATGTTTCTATAAAAATTATTTGGTACCAAAAATTTTTTAAAAAAATTATATTGTTCCAAAAAATTGTCTATAAAAATTATTTGTTACTAGAAAATGTTTTATAAAAATAATTTGGTAACAAAAACTTTTCTATAAAAATTATTTGGTACCAAAATATTTTTATAGAAAACTTTTTGGTACCAAAATATTTTTATAGAATATTTTTTGGTACCAAAATATTCTTATAGAAATTTTAGGTACCAAGATATTTTTATAGAAAATTTTTTGGTACCAAATTATTTTTTTAGAAAATTTTTTGGTACTTAAATATTTTTATAAAAAAATTTTTGGTACCAAAATATTTTTATAGAAAATTTTTTGGTACCAAAATATTTTTAAAGAAAAATTTTTAGCACCAAAATATTTTTGGTACCAAAAAATTTGTTGTTACCATTTGTTGTTACCAACATTTTTTATAGAAAATTTTTTGGTACCAAAATATTTTTATAGAAAATTTTTTGGTACCAAAATTATTTTATAGAATATTTTTTGGTACCAAAATATTTTTATAGAAATTTTTGGTACCAAGATATTTTTATAGAAAATTTTTTGGTACCAAAATATTTTTTTAGAAAATTTTTTGGTACTTAAATATTTTTATAAACAAATTTTTGGTACCAAAATATTTTTATAGAAAATTTTTTGGTACCAAAATATTTTTAAAGAAAATTTTTTAGCACCAAAATATTTTTATAGAAAATTTTTTGGTACCAAAAAATTTGCTGTTACCATTTGTTGTTACCAAAATTTTTTATAGAAAATTTTTTGGTACCTAACAATTTTTTAAAAGAAGAAAGCTAAATGCCTTTTTCTTTGAATTCAAATTTTCCATAAAGCAAAGGCGTCAGGCCAAAAGTGTCTGTATTTGATATTAAAAAATCACTCAATTGAAGCCGAATAAACAAAACAAAGCAAAAAAAATCTAGGCCAATTAATCTAACACATGTTTCCAACATTTTGTCCTTCATACAAAACCATTGCGTTACATAAATATAACCATCAAACATCTTCTATTAAAGTCCATTAAAGCGCAAGTCCTTTTCTTTTTTACTCTTAAATGCAACTTCAAATCTCCCTGCTACAATTTTCAAGTCCTGCCTCAATAATTTTAACTTACTGTTGCATTTCATCTATCCATTCATTTGAGTTCATTAAATGTTTCAATTCCTTTTGTCATGAATGGGAAAGTATCTCCAATTCCTTGGCGTTTCTCGGGGAATGAGCCAAGTTTTTTAGCCAAAAAAGCCAAATGTAGGTCAGTGGTACAAGTTCAGTTTTGTTGGGCTTTTACAAAAATGCAATTCCAATTTTCATTTCGTTTCATCGGAGTAAATGATTTCATTTCTAGTTTTAGAGGAATGAAACAAAAATGAAAATATTTAATAAAATCTCTCAGTTGGTCTCTTCTCACTATTTCTCAATTTTTATTTTACCTAAAAGTTCCTCTCTGTCTCTCTTTATCTGTATATCCTTTCAAATTTGTAAATAAATAATTTTTGCTTAAAACAAAAGATTTCACTTAAACTCATCATCATCCCCATCTCCCCGCCCTCTCCATCATTGTCAGCCTGAATTGTCCTCGTTGTTGTCGTTAATAAAATTGGGCCATTATTCCCATAAAAATGCATTAAATAACAAATGCGAATAAAATATAGGCCATAACTTTTTTTTTAATCTTGTACATTTCCTTCTTTTGTCGTTAATCGTTAGTTTTTTTCTGTGGAGTTCGAAAATTTTAAAAATTTATTTGTTTTCAGTTTTTTAATAAAACACCTTTTCGATCCAAAATTTTCTTCTAGAAATTTTTTGACCAAAATATATTCTTAGAAAATTTTTTTGAGCAAAAATATTTTTATAGAAAATTTTTTGGTACCAAAATATTTTTTCAGAAAATTTTTTTCTACCAAAAGATTTTTACAGAAAATTTTTTGATACCAAAAGATTTTTACAGAAAATTTTTTGGTACCAAAAGATTTTTACAGAAAATTTTTTGGTACCAAAAGATTTTTACAGAAAATTTTTTGGTACCAAAATATTTTTTTAGATAATTTTTTGGTACCAGAAGATTTTTATAGAAAAATTTTTGGTACCCAAAGATTTTTACAGAAAATCTTTTCATACCAAAAGATTTTAATAAAAAATTTTTTGTTTCAAAAGATTTTTATGGACAATTTTTGATACCAAAAATTTTTATAGAAAATTTTTTGCTACTAAAAGATTTTTATAAGAAAAATTTTGGTTTTGAAAGATTTTTATAGAAATTTTTTTGCCAGGTTTTTATAGAAATTTTTTTGTTGTAAAAGAAAATTTTCTGGTATCAAAATATTTTTATGAAACATTTTTTGGTACCAAAAGATTTTTATAGAAAATTGTTTGGTTCCAAAAAATGTTTATAGAAAATTTATTGCTACGAAAAGATTTTTATAGAAAATTGTTTGGTACCAAAAGATTTTTAAAGAAAATTGTTTGGTATCAAAAGATTTATATAGAAATTTTTTTGGTACCAAAAGATTTTTATAAAAAAATGTTTGGTATCAAAAGATTTTTTTAGAAAATTTTTTGGTACCAAAAGATTTTTAAAGAAAATTGTTTACTATCAAAAGATTTTTATAGAAAATTTTTCTGTACCAAAATATTTTTGTAGAAAATTTCTTGGTACCAAAACTTCATATAGAAAAATTTGTTAGCACCAAAAGAAAATTGTTTGGTATAAAAAGATTTTTATAAAAAATATTTTGGCACCAAAAAATTTTTATAGAGAATCTTTTGGTACCAAAAGGTTTTTATTAAAAATTTTTCGGTACCAAAAAATAAAAAATTTTTTAATTTTTGTTTTATTTAAGACAAATTTTGATCAAAACCTTACTGGAGACAAATTTTGATAAAAATTTTAGGTAAAGACAAATTTTGTTTAAAATTTTACTGAAGACAATTTTTGATCAAAATTTTACCAAAGAAAAATTTTGATACAAATTTTACTCAAGACAAATTTTTTATCAAAATTTTACTAAAGACAAATTTTGATCAAAATTTTACTAAAGACAAATTTTGATAAAATTTTATTCAAGACAAGTTTTGATCAAAATTTTACTTAAGACAAATTTTGACCAAAATTTTACTACAGAAAAAAGTTGATCAAAATTTTACTAAAGAAAATTTTTGATCAAAATTTTACTAAAGAAAAATTTTGATCAAAATTTTACTAAAGAAAAATTTTGATCAAAATTTTACTAAAGAAAAATTTTGATCAAAATTTTACTCAAGACAAATTTTAATCAAAATTTTACTACAGACAAATTTTGATCAAAATTTTACTAAAGACAAATTTTGATCAAAATTTTACTAAAGACAAATTTTGATCAAAATGTTTCTAAAGAAAAAATTTGATCAAAATTTTACTAAAAAAAATTTTTGACCAAATTTTTTTTTTTTTTTTAGACACAAATTTTGTTCAAAATTTTACTTAAGACAAATTTTGATCAAAATTTTACTAAAGACAAATTTTGATAAAATTTTATTCAAGACAAATTTTGATCAAAATTTTACTTAAGACAAATTTTGACCAAAATTTTACTAAAGAAAAAAGTTGATCAAAATTTTACTAAAGAAAATTTTTGATCAAAATTTTACTAAAGAAAAATGTTGATCAAAATTTTACTAAAGAAAAATTTTGATCAAAATTTTACTAAAGAAAAATTTTGATCAAAATTTTACTAAAGAAAAATTTTGATAAAAATTTTACTCAAGACAAATTTTAATCAAAATTTTACTACAGACAAATTTCGATCAAAATTTTACTAAAGACAAATTTTGATCAAAATTTTACTAAAGACAAATTTTGATCAAAATGTTTCTAAAGACAAAATTTTATCAAAATTTTACTAAAAAAAATTTTTGACCAAATTTTTTTTTTTTTTTAGACACAAATTTTGTTCAAAATTTTACTTAAGACAAATTTTGATAAAAATTTACTAAATACAAATAAATATTTGAATAGAAAATTTTTTGGTTCAAAAATATTTTTATAGAAAATTTTTTCGAACAAAAATATTTTCATAGAAAATTTTTTCGTGCAAAAAATTTTCACAGAAAATTTTTTGGCCCAAAATATTTTTTTTTAATTTTGGAGTACAAAATATTTGTACATTATTTGGGTTAAAAATATGAATTTTTTCTTGAAAATCTTTTTGTACTAAAATATTTTTCATTTTGTACTTAAATCTTCTTGTGGCAAATATTTTGTACTAAACTCTTCGCTCTACCTTCCTTTAATGAAATTTTCAGGACAAAAAAAAAAAAAGTAAAAGCCCTTAATAATCTTTTAAAACAAAAAAGAAACTAATAGTTTTTTTTTCAAGATTATTAGTCTGTTGCTTTCTTTCACTCACAATTTTTTCCCTTTATATCCTTTCATTATCCTTGCATTTACTTGCTTCGTTTAAGAAAAGATTAACAAAACTAAAAGATAATTTAATTTTGTTTCTTTATAAATGATTTTCAGATTTCTTCAAGTTTTTTTTCATTTCTTCTCCAGCTTCATAAGATTTTTTCTTTATTTCTAATCATATATTCTCTGTTCTTGGCTTTAAGCCAAAATTTGATTACCCCAAGTAAAAGGAGCTGAGGGGGGGGGGGAAAGGTAAAAAATCTTTTTTTCTTAAAAACACACGTTCAACGTTTTGTGCTGTTAATTTTCAAGGACATATCATCTATAAAATAAAGCACTTGCACATATTCCGAGCAATTTCATACAATATTTCTTTTCAATGATAACGAGGCTGCTTTGCTGGCTGCTGCGTACTTCTTAATCCTTTGATGTTCCAAAAAAAAAAATTTATTGGCGTTTAAACAGAATTTTTTTATGGCATAATTTACTCAAGTGCTCAATGATTTAGCCATATTATGGGGAATGATGGCAATAAATTAAAGGGAAGAAATTAAATTTTAAGTTCTTAAAATTTTTAAAAAATGGATGTGTTGACACCTCATTAAGGATTTTGGGTTAAATATGCAAAAATATGCAGTTTATTTATATACCCTTATAAAACTGAAACATCACTCATTAATATTTGATATACTAGATTTATTTACTCTGATTGATTTTGATCAAAATTTTACTAAAGAAAAAAATTTTGATCAAAAAAATTTTGATCAAAATTTTACTAAAGAAAAATTTTGATCAAAATTTTACTAAAGATAAATTGTGATCAAAATTTTACTGAAGAACAATTTTGATCAAAATTTTACTAAAAACAAATTTTGATCAAAATTTTACTAAAGAAAAAAATTTTGATCAAAAAAATTTTGATCAAAATTTTACTGAAGAACAATTTTGATCAAAACTTTACTAAAGACAAATTTTGATCAAAATTTTACTAAAGAAAAATTTTGATCAAAATTTTACTGAAGAACAATTTTGATCAAAATTTTACTAAAAACAAATTTTGATCAAAATTTTACTAAGGAAAATTTTTGAAAAAAATTTTACTAAAGAAAAATTTTAATAAAAATTTTACTAAAGACAAATTTTGATCAAAATTTTACTAAAGACAAATTTTGATTAAATTTTACTAAAGAAAAATTTTGATTAAAATTTTAGTAAAGAAAAATTTATATCAAAATTTTACTAATGACAAATTTTGATCAAAATTTTACTAGAGACAAATTTTGATCAAAATTTTACTAAAGACAAATTTTGATAAAAATTTTACTAAAAACAAATTTTGATAAAAATTTTACTAAAGAAAAATTTTGATAAAAATTTTACTAAAGACAAATTTTGATCAAAATTTTTCTAAAGACAAATTTTGATCAAAATTTTTCTAAAGAAAAATTTTGATTTTTCTAAAGACAAATTTTGATCAAAATTTTTCTAAAGACAAATTTTGATCAAAATTTTACTAAAGACAAATTTTGAACAAAATTTTACTAAAGACAAATTTTGATCAAAATTTTACTAAATATAAATTTTAATCAAAAATTTTACTAAAAACAAATTTTCATCAAAATTTTACTAAAGGCAAATTTTAATCAAATTTTACTAAAAACAAATTTTGATAAAAATTTAAAGACAAATTTTGATCAAAATTTTACTAATGAAAAATTTTGATCAAAATTTTATTAAAGACAAATTTTGATCAAAATTTTACTAAAGATAAATTTTATCAAAATTTTACAAAAGACAAATTTTTAATAAAATTTCACAAAAGACAAATTTTGATCAAAAATTTACTAAAGACAACTTTTAGTTAAATTTTGGTCAAAATATTACTTAAGACAATTTTTGATCAAAATTTTACAAAAGACAAATTTTGATCAAAATTTTACAAAAGACAAATTTTGATCAAAATTTTATAAAAGACAAATTTTGATCAAAATTTTACTAAAGAAAAATTTTGATCAAAATTTTACTAATGAAAAATTTTGATCAAAATTTGTCTTTAGTAAAATTTTGATCAAAATTTGTCTTTAGTAAAATTTTGATCAAAATTTGTCTTTAGTAAAATTTTGATCAAAATTTGTCTTTAGTAAAATTTTGATCAAAATTTGTCTTTAGTAAAATTTTGATCAAAATTTGTCTTTAGTAAAATTTTGATCAAAATTTGTCTTTAGTAAAATTTTTACCAAAATTTGTCTTAAGTAAAATTTCGATCTAAATTTGTCTTTAGTAAAATTTTTACCAAAATTTGTCTGTAATAAAATTTTGATAAAAATTTGTTTTTAGTAAAATTTTACTAAAGAAAAATTTTGATCAAAATTTTACTAAAGAAAAATTTTGATCAAAGTTTTGCTAAAGAAAAATTTTGATCAAAATTTTACTAGAGACAAATTTTGATCAATATTTTACTAAAGGCAAATTTTGTTCAAAATTTTACTAAACACAAATTTTGATCAAAATTTTACTAAAGACAAATATTGTGGTAAAGCTTTGAGTATGAGCTTTATACGAGTGTACAAAACGTATGCATATATCTGCATATTTGGCTTAAAATTAAAGTCGATTTTAAAAGTTGACCTATTTTTTCTCGATTTTTTTCCTTTTTCTTTTTATAGCCTTTTAAAAAGTATTACATCTTATTAATACACATTTCATTCTTGTTGCTCTTTAATATTCTGCCATCAATGTCAGTTTTCATTCATCTTCTTTTTTCTTTTTGGCAACAAAATGTCCTTTATGATCAAATTACATTTACAAACTTCAAAATAATTCTATTTTTTTTTATTTTTACCTATTTGACCTTAATACCCAGCTATGTCAGGTACAAACATTTTTTTTTATTGTAAATTAACCATTTTTTATTTTTTCTTATATTTTTCATTTATTTTCGTTTTTTTTTTGGTCAAACAACAAAATTGCATTTTTTCCTTTTCAAAGCAGCCAGACACGTAGGATTAACATGTTCTTAGGAAAATAGAAGAATTTTAGAAAAATGAACTCAAAATAAGAAAATTTTGTTAAATGGTAAAATAAGAACTAAATAGGGGTTTAAAGAGTTTAAAAAAGAAGTAAATTGTATAAATTGAGGAATAGTAAGATTTAAGAAGGAAACTGGAAATTTGAAAAGAAAATAAAATGTGGTTGAAGGGTTAAATCTTGAATGCAATGTTAAATTTATTATAATATATCTTTTTTAAAGAACAACATACGATCTAATTTTTTTCTCCGTTTATAGATCTAAGTCTTAGCTTTATGACAGTTTATAAGCAATCTGCATATATTTGCATATTAGGCCTAAAATCATTACTAAGTTATATAACATTGAATCAAAATTTGTCCTTAAAACAGTTTTGATCAAAAATTGTCTTTAGTAAAATTTTGCCAAAGAAAAATTTTGATCAAAATTTTACCAAAGATTGATTTTGACCAAAAATTTGCCAAAGAAAAATTTTGATCAAAATTTTATCAAAGAAAAATTTTGATTAAAATTTTACTAAAAAAAAAGTTTTGGTCAAAATTTTACGAAAAAAAGTTTTGATCAAAATTTTAATAAAGACAAATTTTGATAAAAATTTTAATAAAGAAAAATTTTGATCAAAAATTTACTAAAGAAAAATTTTGATCAAAGTTTTAATAAAGACAAACTTTGATCGAAATTTTACCACAGAAAAAATTGGATAAAAAGTTAACCAAAGAAAAATTGTGATCCAAATTTTACAAAAGAAAAGTTTTGATCAAAATTTTACTAAAGAAGTAAAATTTTGATAAAAATTTTACTAAAGACAAATTTTCATCAAAATTTTTCTTTAGTAAAATTTTGATCAAAATTTCACTAAAGAAAAATTTTGATCATAAAGAAAAATTTTGATCAAAATTTTTCTAGGGAAATATTTTGATTAAAATTTTACTACAGACAAATTTTGATCAAAGTTTTACTAAAGAAGAATTTTGATCAAAATTTTACTAAAGAAAGATTTGGATCAAAATTTTGCTAAAGAAGAATTTTGATCAAAATTTTACTAAAGAAGAGTTTTGATCAAAATTTTACTAAAGAAAAATTTTGTTCAAAATATTACTAAAAAAAAATTTTGTTCAAAATATTACTAAAGAAAAATTTTGATCAAAATTTTACTAAAGAAAAATTTTGATCAAAATTTGACTAAAGAAAAATTTTGGTCAAAATTTTACTAAAGAAAAATTTTGATCAAAATTTTACTAAAGAAAAATTTTGATCAAAATTTTACTAAAGAAAAATTTTGATCAAAATTTTACTAAAGAAAAATTTTGATCAAAATTTTACTAAAGAAAAATTTTGATCAAAATTTTACTAAAGAAAAATTTTGATCAAAATTTTACTAAAGAAAAATTTTGATCAAAATTTTACTAAAGAAAAATTTTGATCAAAATTTTACTAAAGAAAAGTTTTGATCAAAATTTGACTAAAGAAAAATTTAGATCAAAATTTTGCTAAAGAAAAATTTTGATCAAAATTTTACTAAAGAAAAATTTTGATCAAAATTTTACTAAAGAAAAATTTTGATCAAAATTTTACTAAAGAAAAATTTTGATCAAAATTTTGCTAAAGAAAAATTTTGATCAAAATTTTACTAAAGAAAAATTTTGATCAAAATTTTACTAAAGAAAAATTTTGATCAAAATTTTACTAAAGAAAAATTTTGATCAAAATTTTACTAAAGAAAAATTTTGATCAAAATTTTACTAAAGAAAAATTTTGATCAAAATTTTACTAAAGAAAAATTTTGATCAAAATTTTACTAAAGAAAAATTTTGATCAAAATTTTGCTAAAGAAAAATTTTGATCAAAATTTTACTAAAGAAAAATTTTGATCAAAATTTTACTAAAGAAAAATTTTGATCAAAATTTTACTAAAGAAAAATTTTGGTCAAAATTTTACTAAAGAAAAATTTTGATCAAAATTTTACTAAAGAAAAATTTTGATCAAAATTTTACTAAAGAAAAATTTTGATCAAAATTTTACTAAAGAAAAATTTTGATCAAAATTTTACTAAAGAAAAATTTTGATCAAAATTTTACTAAAGAAAAATTTTGATCAAAATTTTACTAAAGAAAAGTTTTGATCAAAATTTGACTAAAGAAAAATTTAGATCAAATTTTTAACAAAGAAAATTGTTGATCAAATTTTTGTTATATAAAAATTTTGATCAAAATTTAACTATATAAAAACTTTGATCAAAATTTTCCTAAAGAAAAATTTTGATCAAAATTTTACTAAAGAAAAATTTTGATCAAAATTTTACTAAAGAAAAATTTTGATCAAAATTTTACTAAAGAAAAATTTTGATCAAAATTTTACTAAAGAAAAATTTTGATCAAAATTTTACTAAAGAAAAATTTTGGTCAAAATTTTACTAAAGAAAAATTTTGATCAAAATGTTACTAAAGAAAAATTTTGATCAAAATTTTACTAAAGAAAAATTTTGATCAAAATTTTACTAAAGAAAAATTTTGATCAAAATTTTACTAAAGAAAAATTTTGATCAAAATTTTACTAAAGAAAAATTTTGATCAAAATTTTACTAAAGAAAAATTTTGATCAAAATTTTACTAAAGAAAAATTTTGATCAAAATTTTACTAAAGAAAAATTTTGATCAAAATTTTACTAAAGAAAAATTTTGATCAAAATTTTACTAAAGAAAAATTTTGATCAAAATTTTACTAAAGAAAAATTTTGATCAAAATTTTTCTAAAGACAAATTTTGATCGAAATTTTACTAAAGAAAAATTTTGATCAAAATTTTTCTTTAGTAAAATATTTGCCGTCTTTGGTATTATTGCAGTTCTAAGGAATTATTTTTTTAAACGGCATTTAAGCAATTTTGTTTCTTTACAATTAACAAATGTTTACAAATAAAACTATTTTTATATATAAAATTTAAAACAAATTTTTCGGATAAAACTTGTCTTGATAACACTCCCAGTCTTAGCATGACTTTCCAAAAGAAAAAAAAAGTTTCAACACTTCAAATAAATGACATTAAAAAGTAAATGATCTTTATTTTTATTATTATTTGCAAAAATTTTGATTTCATCGATATCGCCAGCTCAAAGGTAAAAGGAGAGGCATAACAAAAATTATTTCTGTTCAAAACTATCAAGAGTATGATTTTCTTCGGATAGTTATTTCCTAAAGAAGGTGCCACACCCACTATTTCTTTTAAGATTTTTTTCTTAATCGTGGATACCACGCCCACTTTTATGATCTAATTCATAACTTTCTTTACTTAAATCCTAACAAAGTTTCCTGTGCTATCCCTATATATAAGTTTTTCAATAACAATCTTAACTTTTTCCAATTCATTTAACGATATTTTGATACTTTCATGCAACATTTACAAAAATGAGGGCAATTTAAGTCAATTGTTACATGGAAATCTCTTTTATTGTGCAACAAAAAACCATTGTCTACTTTAGGGAGCGAAGCCCTTAGTTGGACCTTTAACAAGATTTTTTCCAGTTAAAGTAAGCAATTTTGGTCTTTGTTGAAATTTTTGAAGGAAAAAACAAACTATTTAAAATCCGGTAGTAATAGACGAATGAAAATAAAAAATCTTCTGTTTACAAAAGCATGAAAAAATCACAGAAAGTCATTTGAGAAATTGCTTATTTTCCAAGAAAGAAATCTAAGGGAAAACCAAAGTGTCTCATCACAAAATTTTGAACTTAAGCCAATTGTTTAAAGGACACACTTAGATATTAATATTGTACATAAATAATGGCATTTGTGGCAGATTTGGTCAAGTAAAAGATAGAAAAAAATGTTTCTAAAATTTTTTGAAATTTTACTTTTATTTGGCAATATTTTGGGGCCAACATAGTCACCTGTAGACAGATAGACTAGGGGTAAATGAACTGTTAAATAAACATTTTACAAAAGACAAATTTTGACCAAAATTTTAATAAAAATTTGACTAAAGAAAAAATGTAGATAAAATTTTTAACAAAGAAAATTTTTGATCAAATTTTTACTATATACAAATTTTAATAAAAATTTTACTATATAAAAACTTTGATCGAAATTTTACTAACGACAAATTTTGATCAAAATTTTACTAAAGACATATTTTGATCAAAATTTTACTAAGGACAAATTTTGATCAAAATTTTACTAAGGACAAATTTTTATCAAAATTTTACTGAAGACAAATTTTGTTTTTAGTAAAATTTTACTAAAGAAAAATTTTGATCAAAATTTTACTAAAGAAAAATGTTGTTAAAAATTTTACTAAAGACAAATTTTGATCAAAATTTTACTAAAGAAGAATTTTTCTAAAGAAGGATTTTTATCAAAATTTTACTAAAGAAAAATTTTGTTTAAAATTTTACTAAGAACAAATTTTGATCAACATTTTTCTAAAGAAAAATTTTGATCAACATTTTACTAAAGAAAATAAAAATTTATATGAACGTGAGTCCGGATTCGAACCCACAACCTCTTAATATAAATTCTGGGTTCAACTAAAAATAACTTTCTTTCAACGAAAAATTTTTATCAAAATTTTT
This sequence comes from Stomorhina lunata, assembly GCA_933228675.1. NCBI lineage: Eukaryota > Metazoa > Arthropoda > Insecta > Diptera > Rhiniidae > Stomorhina > Stomorhina lunata. The sequence goes on from OW121740.1 coordinate 11,787,308, forward strand.
CTGAAGAAAAATTTTGATCAAAATTTTACTAAATACAAATTTTGAACAAAATTTTACTAAAGAAAAAAAACTATAGACAATTTTTGATCAAAATTTTTCTATAGACATATTTTGATCAAAATTTTACTAAAAAAAAAATTTTGATCAATATTTTACTAAAGAAAAATTTTAATCAAAATCTTACTAACGAAAAATTTTGATCAAAATTTTACAAAAGAAAAATGTTGATCAAAATTTTACTAAAGAAAAATTTTGATGAAAATTTTAATAAAGACAAATTTTAACAAACTTTTACTAAAGAAAAATTTTGATCAAAATTTTACTAAAGAAAAATTTTGATGAAAATTTTAATAAAGACAAATTTTAACAAACGTTACTAAAGAAAAATTTTGATCAAAATTTTACTAAAGACAAATTTTCATCAAAAATTTACTAAAGACAAATTTTTATCAAAATTTTATTAAAGACAAATTTTGAACAAAATTTTACTAAAGAACAATTTTGGTCAAAATTTTATTAAGAAAACTTTTGATAAAAATTTTATTAAAGACAAATTTTGATCAAAATTTTACTAAAGAAGAATTTTTCTAAAGAAGAATTTTTATCAAAATTTTACTAAAGAAAAATTTTGTTTAAAATTTTACTAAGAACAAATTTTGATCAACATTTTTCTAAAGAAAAATTTTGATCAAAATTTTACTAAAGAAAAATGTTGTTAAAAATTTTACTAAAGACAAATTTTGATCAAAATTTTACTAAAGAAGAATTTTTATCAAAATTTTACTAAAGAAAAATTTTGTTTAAAATTTTACTAAGAACAAATTTTGATCAACATTTTTCTAAAGAAAAATTTTGATCAAAATTTTACTAAAGAAAATAAAAATTTATATGAACGTGAGCCCGGATTCGAACCCACAACCTCTTAACATAAATTCTGGGTTCAACTAAAAATAACTTTCTTTCAACGAAAAATTTTTATTAAAAATTTTCTGAAGAAAAATTTTGATCAAAATTTTACTAAATACAAATTTTGAACAAAATTTTACTAAAGAAAAATTTTGATCAAAATTTTACTAAGGACAAATTTTTATCAAAATTTTACTGAAGACAAATTTTGTTTTTAGTAAAATTTTACTAAAGAAAAATTTTGATCAAAATTTTACTAAAGAAAAATGTTGTTAAAAATTTTACTAAAGACAAATTTTGATCAAAATTTTACTAAAGAAGAATTTTTCTAAAGAAGGATTTTTATCAAAATTTTACTAAAGAAAAATTTTGTTTAAAATTTTACTAAGAACAAATTTTGATCAACATTTTTCTAAAGAAAATTTTTGATCAAAATTTTACTAAAGAAAATAAAAAATTATATGAACGTGAGCCCGGATTCGAACCCACAACCTCTTAATATAAATTTTGGGTTCAACTAAAAATAACTTTCTTTCAACGAAAAATTTTTATCAACATTTTTCTGAAGAAAAATTTTGATCAAAATTTTACTAAATACAAATTTTGAACAAAATTTTACTAAAGAAAAATTTTGAACAAAATTTTACTAAAGAAAAAAAACTATAGACACTTTTTGATCAAAATTTTTCTATACACAAATTTTGATCAAAATTTTACTTAAAAAAAAAATTTGATCAATTTTTAATCAAAATTTTACTAACGAAAAATTTTGATCAAAATTTTACAAAAGAAAAATTTTGATCAAAATTTTACAAAAGAAAAATTTTGATCAAAATTTTACTAAAGAAAAATTTGGATCAAAATTTTACTAAAGAAAACTTTTGATAAAAATTTTAATAAAGACAAATTTTAACAAACTTTTACTAAAGAAAAATTTTGATCAAAATTTTACTAAAGACAAATTGTGATCAAAATTTTACTAAAGACAAATTTTGATCAAAAATTGACTAAAGACAAATTTTGATCAGAATTTTACTAAAGACAAATTTTGAACAAAATTTTACTAAAGACAAATTTTTATCAAAATTTTACTAAAGAAAAATTTCGATCAAAATTTAACTAAAGAAAAATTTTTATCAAAATTTTACTAAAGAACAATTTTGGTCAAAATTGTATTATGAAAACTTTTGATAAAAATTTTATTAAAGCCAAATTTTTAACAAACTTTTTCTATAGAAATTTTTTGATCAAACTTTTACTAAAGAAAAATTTTGGTAACAATTTTACTAAAGATAAATTGTGATCAAAATATTACTAAAGAAAAATTTTGATCAAAATTTTACTAAAGAAAAATTTTGATCACAATTTTACTTTAAAGAATTCGTTAAAGAAAAATTTTGATAAAAATTTGATTAACGAAAAATTTAGATCAAATTTTTAACAAAGAATTTTTTTTAACAAAAGAAAATTTGGTCAAACTTTTGATCAAAATTTTACTGAAGAAAATTTTTGATCAAAATTTTAATCAAAATTTTACTATAGAAAAATTTTGATCAAAATATTTCTAAAGAACAATTTTGATCAAAATTTTTCTAGAGACAAATTTTGATCAAAATTTTACTAGAGACAAATTTTTAACAAAATTTTACTAAAGACAATTTCTGATCAAAATTTTACTAACGACAATATTTGATCAAAATTTCGTTAGTAAAATTTTGTTAAAAATTTTTTTTTAGGAAAAATTTTACTAGAGACAAAATTTGGATCAAAATTATATGTTGATAAAATTTTTAATAAAGTAATATATTGACCAAAATTTTACTAAACACAAATTTTGATGAAAATTTTACTAAATAAAAATGTTGACGAAAAACTTACTAAAGACAAATTTTGATGAAGATTTTACTTGGGACAAATTTGATCAACATTTTACTAAAGACAAATTTTAAGCAAAATTTTATTAAAGAAAAATTTTTATCAAAATAAAAAAAAAACTAAAGAAAAACTTTATTTTGTTTTTATTTTTTTAAGTTTTATGTTTTGCTGCTTACCTTAAATTTCCTCTTTTTATCATCAGCATCATCAGATGACCTATCCATTATACTTACTTCCCTAATATATGACCTCCACTTAAAAATTGAAAAGCTGAACGAAATAATGGGAAAAAAATTCAATTCCCACTAACTTTTCTACCAAAATGCCCCTAACAAATGTTGTGACATCCAGCAGCTACTGAAACTGAAATTATAGCCCCAAGTGACAGAAATGGAATAATAACGAACAAAAAAAAAAAAAATAAAATGCACACACGGAAAAAAATAATAAATTTGTATGGATTTTTGTAACAAATCACGCGTATGTGAACACATAAAATATAAACTTTTTAAGCTACGCATCAAAGTAACACCAAAGCTCTGCCTATAGCTTTCTCAGCCCGTCCTCGCCCACACACTTGCAATTTATGTTTTGTGAATGTATGTATGTATAAGTATCTTGGTGTCCTTTAACACCCTTTTAAATTTTATATGACTTTTCAATAAAATCCTATTTGGATGCCACTCTTTTGCCTAGCGCCTGCCTCAGCTGCTGTAGAGATGGCGATGGTGCTGGCGATGATGATGATGATTACGTTGATGTTAAGAGGCAACACGCACGTAGTTAAATGTAAAAGTCTAAAGGGCGTAAGAATGAAAAAAAATACATACATAATGCTTTTAGGCTTAAATGTCAGTTGTCAGACCGTGCTGGCCTGTATATAGTCATTTGGCCAAGAGTATGTGCTTCAATGTATGGAAAAGCTTTGAGGGGAAGGTTTTCCATTACATCAAAGTAAACTAAAAATTTAATGTAACATTTTGTTGCCGTTGATCCCACATAAATGCCTAACGGGCTTGAAAGCTTCAAAGGGACAGAAATATTTACTTTCGGAAGGCTATTTACAGTTTTAATTATGATTAATTTTTCTTTTCTAGGAAGTGCAGGAAACAGGAGTGTAACCTACATTAATTTTCATATATGTATGAGCTTCCCCTTGAAATAATCACAATTTATAGTTTGAAAATTAAAAGGGCTCACTTAGGAAATAATTGTTTAAGTTTTTGTAGTTTTGATCAAAATTTCTATTTATTTCTATTTAGTAAAATTTAGAACAACATTTTTTTTTTACTAAAAATTTGTCTTTAGTAAAATTTTGATCAAAATTTGTCTTCAGTAAAATTTTGATCAAAATTTGTATTTAGTAAAATTTTAATCAAAATTTATCTTTAGTAAAATTTTTGATCAAAATTTTTTTTTAGTAAAATTTTGATCAAAATTTGTCTTTAGTAAAATTTTGATCAAAATTTGTTGTTAATAAAAATTTGTTCAAAATTTGTCTTTAGTAAAATTTTTGATCAAAATTAGTCTTTAGTAAAATTTTGATCAACATTTTTTTTTAGTAAAAATTTTATAAAAAATTATGTTCAAAAAAATTTTGATCAAATTTTGTCTTTTGTAAAATTTTGTTAAAAATTTTTCTTTAGTAAAATTTTTATCAAAATTCGTTTTTAGTAACATTTTTGATCAGAATTTGTCTTAAGTAAAATTTTGATCAAAATTTGTCTTAAGTAAAATTTTGATCAAAATTTGTCGTTAATAAAATTTTGTTCAAAATTTGTCTTTAGTAAAATTTTGATCAAAATTTTTCTTTAGTAAAATTTTGATCAAAATTTTTCTTTAGTAAAATTTTGATCAAAATTTTTCTTTAGTAAAATTTTAATCAAAATTTTTCTTTAGTAAAATTTTGATCAAAAATTTTCTTTAGTAAAATTTTGATAAAAATTTGTCTTTAGTAAAATTTTGATAAAAATTTGTCTTTAGTAAAATTTTCAACAAAATTTTTCTTTAGTAAAATTTTCAACAAAATTTTTCTTTAGTAAAATTTTCAACAAAATTTTTCGTTAGTAAAATTTTCAACAAAATTTTTCTTTAGTAAAATTTTGTTCAAAATTTTTCTTTAGTAAAATTTTTATAAAAAATTGTGTTTAAAAAAATTTTGATCAAAATTTGTCTTAAGTAAAATTTTGATCAAAATTTCTCTTTAATAAAATTTTGATAAAAATTTGTCGTTAATAAAATTTTGTTCAAAATTTGTCTTTAGTAAAATTTTTGATCAAAATTTGTCTTAAGTAAAGTTTTAGTCAAAATTTTTCTTTAGTAAAATTTTGATCAAAATTTTTCTTTAGCAAAATTTTGATCAAAATTTTTCTTTAGCAAAATTTTGATCAAAATTTTTCTTTAGTAAAATTTTGATCAAAATTTTTCATTAGTAAAATTTTGATTAGCATTTTTCTTTAGTAGAATTTTGATCAACATTTTTCTTTAGTAAAATTTTGATCAAAATTTTTCTTTAGTAAAATTTTGATCAAAAGTTTTGTTTAGTAAAATTTTGATCAAAATTTTTCTTTAGTAAAATTTTGATCAAAATTTGTCTTTAGTAAAATTTTGATCAAAATTTGTCTTTAGTAAAATTTTGATCAAAATTTGTCTTTTATAAAATTTTGATCATAATTTGTCTTTAGTAAAATTTTTAGCAAAATTTGTCTTTAGTAAAATTTTCAGCAAAATTTATTTTTAGTAAGATTTTGATCAAAAATTTTCTTTAGTAAAATTTTCATCAAAATTATTCTTTAGTAAAATTTTCATCGAAATTTGTCTTTAGTAAAATTTTGATCAAAATTTTGTCGTTAACAAAAATTTAATCAATATTTGTCTTTTGTAAAATTTTGGCTTTAGTTAAATTTTGATCAAAAATTGTTTTTAGTAGAATTTTGTTTTTCGATCCTCTTTCTTTTGGCAATTTCCAATTTTTTTAAATATTCCTTTCCATGTCCATCATTTCCATCTTTTTTTTTTTTGTGCCTTCAACATACCACTTTTCAAAAAAGAAGTACAAAAAGTTACAAAAATATCTTTGTAAAAGCAAAAAATACTTTCAACGCTATTTCTTCATTTCATTTACTTTGCATCGCATTTCAGTTATCGCTGGGGGATGCCTTTTAATCTTTACATACGTCGTGATAATTTATCTTTACAAATGCAAAACATTTCGTTGTTTCTTTAATTTTAACTCCTTCTTCTACTCATAGTTTACTTTGTTTGTAGTATGTAAATGTGTTGCATGCAAAACATTGACTTTTCTACGTACATACATACATATATACGTTTGTATGTATATGAGAGAATTTGTATGTTTGTTTTTACAATTTTTAAGTTTCTTTATGTAGATGTTTTAAATTTATGACTGACTCTTAAATTCTTAAATGACAATGCATTTGTATTCTTAACATTACACTTTTGCTTAAACGCAGCCATAGAAGGAAGAACGTGCATGTAAGGAGAGAAACACTCACACACACATACATCCGAAATTAGAACTTTTACCGAAGGACGTTTTAAACGTAAGTGTATGAAAGCTTTGGTCAACAGTGGTAAAAAAGTGTAAAAAGATTTTGTAGAAAAACACATTTTTTTCAAAAAGCTTATTTGTAAGCTTCGTTTTAAGCTTTTTGCATAAAGCTTCTAAAATACAAATTTAATTAAAAGCTTTGTTTCTTTGCAATTTTATTACAAATTTCTTCGGGTTTTATGTAAAAAAACTTAAATGGTCTCTAGTTTTTAAAAAGCTTTAAAATAATTGAAAAAAAAAAAAAAATAAATAAAAGCTCTTTAAGCTTTTTACATACAATTATCAATAGTTAGGTTTAGTTTTCATTGCAATTTCTTTTCATTAAAAGCTTTTTTGTAAAAAGCCCTTTTTAGATATTATGTTCTCATTAAACTTGTTGTTAAAAAGCTTTTATGTAAAAAAAAGCTTTTTTAAAAAAGCTTCTTTAGACAAAAACTCCTTGCATATAAATGTTTAAAACAATTTCCTTGCTAATTTAATTTTTTTAAGCACTTTTGGAGGAAAAGCTTTTCATATAATTCTTCTGGTATTTGAAGAACTTTAAGCAGTAAAAATTTTGATACAATTATATATCGTTATAATATTTTTAAAGAAAGTGTTTAAGCCTAAATACTAAGAAATTTTTATAAAAAACTATTAAATATCAAATAATTACTTTAATGTTGTAAACACAAGATTTCTTTTAAAAATTGTTTCAAAGTTTCTAGCAAAAATCAGACATAAATAAAATTTTGAAGTGAAAGCTTTTCTCTTTTGAAAGTTCTTAGAACTAACTGTTTTCATAAATAAGTTTTTGTGCAAAGCTTTTTCTCTTAAATGTGATCTATTACTATATAGAAAAAGTTGTATAGCTTTTTTCAAGAAAGCTTTTATAAATTGTTTCAAGAAAGCTTTCTAAAAAATCAATAACCAGTAAAGTTTAAACAAGAGTTTTAGAAGAAAATGCTTTTCACGTAATAATTTTATATAAAACATTCATAAAAAGCTTTTCTGCTTTAAGTCGATTTTGGTTTAAAGCTTTTTTCTTTCTTCTCAAAAAGTTTTTTTTTTTTATAAAACAGCTTTCAATGGAATTATTTTAAAATAGAAACACTTTATCTAAAAATATTTTAGGCAAAAGCTTTTAATAAAACTAAATAGCTGAACATTTTTGAAAGCTTATGTTCAAAGAAACCGCTATAGGTTAGCGGTAGAGAAAGCGTTCCTAGAAGTAGTTAGAAGCTCAAAGACCCTACATTTAACTCTATGTCCGGTACTTTACATTAGACTTGAGTCTCAAAAGGTGAAAATTCTAGATATTCGAAGAAGAGGCATAAATTTGATGATGCTCATCCAAAGGCTTTGACTTCAAAATAGGAAAATCTCTACAGTCTTCAAACAGTTGCAGTGCTGGTTCCAAGGCCTTAGCAAAGTCATCTCATTCATGCAGATCTTAGAAAAATAAGTAAAAAAAAAAAAAATAAATGAAAAGCTTTTTAGAATCAACATTTTTATTTCGAGATTCTAGTATAAAAGCTTTTAGTGTAAAGCTTTTTATAAAGAAAAGTTTTTAAACTTAAAAACTTTTAATAAAAGCATTCTGATATCATTTACAAAAAGTTTTTTATCAAAGCTTTCGGCTTGGGTGAATCTTTTTGACCGTGAATCTCTAAGAAAAATGTTTTTAATTAAATGTTCAAAGAATTTTAGGGAAAGGCTTTGGAGGTGAAAGGGGTAATGCTTTTTATTTTTAAAATTTACGGACAAAAGCTTTTAGAAGGCTATATGATTTATTTGAGAATTTAGTGAAAAGCTTTTTGAAATCAATTTTATTAACTGCTTATTGTATTAAGAATTTTAATGCAAAGCTTTTTTTTTAAAAAAAACTTTCAAAATATAAAGCTCTAAGAATAATGTTTTTAATTAAATGTTACACAATTTTTTAGTAAAAAGCTTTTTATTTAATAGAAGTTATGCTTTATATTTACAAATTGGCACCATAAAGATTTAAATAGAGAAAAGTTTTAATAGGTTTAAGAGGTTATAGATATAAGCTTTTTGAAATCAAAACTTATGATTTAAAAGGTTAATGATTTTTATTTACAAATTTTCAGCATAAAGCTTTTTGCATAAGCTTTTAGGACATATTGCGCTTTATAAAAGATTTTGTTGAAAAACTTTATAGCAAAAAGCTTCTTAAAAAAGAAAAACGTTTTTTATATTGAAAGACTTAGCAAAATGCATTTTTATGAAATATTTCTATTTAAAAAAACCACATTCAAAATTTTCTATATTATAAACTTTTATATCAAATACTTTTTATTTAAGATATTTTTGTGTTAAAAAATTAAAGAGTTTTATAAAAAGTTTTTTAGTAGTAGAAAAAAATGTGCTTCGTAAAAGATTTTGCAGAAAAACTTTATAGCCAAAATCTTCTTAAAAAAAGTTTTTAGAAAAAAAATATTTTTAATAAAAAGCTTTTTATGTAAAAAGTGATATAATATAAAGCTTTTGTAAAAAGGAGTTTTAGTGAAAAGCTTTTTTAAACAAAAAAGTTTATAGAAAAAAATTATTCCTTTAAAATTTTTTAGTGAAAAGCTTATAAAAGTGATAAAATCTAAAGCTTTTGTGAAAAGGCGTTTGAGTGAAAAGCTTTTTATGCTTAATGTGAAAAAGCTTTATAGCCAAAAGCTTCTTAAAAAATGTTTTTAGGAAAAAACTATTCAAAAGACATTTTTAGTAAAAAGCTTTTTTTGTAAAAAGTGATATAGTCAAAAGCTTTTGTAAAAAGGTGTTTTAGTGAAAAGCTTTTTATGCTTATTGTGGAAAAGCTTCTTAAACAAAGTTTAAAAAAAAAGACTATTCATACAAATTTTGTAATGAAATGGAAAAGCTTTTTAAACAAAAAAGTTTATAGAAAAAAAATATTCCTTTAAAATTTTTTAGTGAAAAGCTTATAAAAGTGATAAAATCTAAAGCTTTTGTGAAAAGGCGTTTGAGTGAAAAGCTTTTTATGCTTAATGTGAAAAAGCTTTATAGCCAAAAGCTTCTTAAAAAATGTTTTTAGGAAAAAACTATTCAAAAGACATTTTTTGTAAAAAGCTTTTTTTGTAAAAAGTGATATAGTCAAAAGCTTTTGTAAAAAGGTGTTTTAGTGAAAAGCTTTTTATGCTTATTGTGGAAAAGCTTCTTAAACAAAGCATTTGTAAAAAGTGGTTTTAGTGAAAAGCTTTTTATGCTTATTGTGGAAAAGCTTCTTAAACAAAGTTTTTAAAAAAAGACTATTCATACAAATTTTGTAATGAAATGGAAAAGCTTTTTTAAACAAAAAAGTTTATAGAAAAAAATTATTCCTTTAAAATTTTTTAGTGAAAAGCTTATAAAAGTGATAAAATCTAAAGCTTTGGTGAAAAAGGCGTTTGTGTGAAAAGCTTTTTATGCTTAATGTGAAAAAGCTTTATAGCCAAAAGCTTCTTAAAAAATGTTTTTAGGAAAAAACTATTCAAAAATCATTTTTAGTAAAAAGCTTTTTTTTGTAAAAAGTGATATAATCTAAAGCTTTTGTGAAAATGTGTTTTAGTGAAAAGCTTTTTATGCTTTTTGTGGAAAAGCTTCTTAAACAAAGCATTTGTAAAAAGGGGTTTAAGTGAAAAGCTTTTTATGCTTATTGTGGAAAAGCTTCTTAAACAAAGTTTAAAAAAAAAGACTATTCATACAAATTTTTTAATGAAAAGCTCTTTATATAAAAAGTGTTAGCTTTTGTGAAAAGGGGTTTTAATCAAAAGCTTTTTATGCTTATTGTGGAAAAGCTTTATAGCCAAAAGCTTCTTGAAAAAAGTTTTAAGAAAAAAAAACTATTTCTTCAAAGATTTTTTGTAAAAAGCTTTTTATGTAATTAGTGATATAATCTAAAGCATTTGTAAAAAAGGGTCTTAAAGAAAAGCTTTTTAAGCTTATTGTGAAAAAGCTTCTCAAACAAAGTTAAACAAAAAAACTATTTATAAAAATATTTTTAGTGAAAAGCTCTTTATGTAAAAACTGAAAGCTTTTGTGAAAAGCTGCAGCAATGTTCCTTTACTGTGACAAATGTCGTGTCATTTCTTCAACAACAACAAAAGCAGCAACAACTATTCTAGCAATTGTTATTGCTGAGACGGTTGTCGGAACCCAAATCGTTGGCATTTGTCTGAGAATAAAACGTTGGTGTATTTAAATTTTATGTTTTTTTTCTTTGTAGTTTTGAAAGGATTTTGAGTACAAATGTTTGTAGTTATGATTTTGAATCATGTCCTCTTTCACATTTTTTTTTTGTATTTTGTGTGTTAATGTTTATCTTAAATGCCTCTTTTCTAGTCTAATACCTTTTCTGAGCCAAATCATTTGTGTGTCACAGTTTGAAGCATAAATTATGACCTCTGTCTGTCTGTCCGCCCGTCCGTCTGTCTTTTTGTATGAAGTGTTGTCGTTGTTGTTTCTGAGAATCCTTTAATGGCATTTTATGCGTGTCATTTTGTCTATGAATACCTTTTGTTAGGATTTTGTTTTGTAAATCCTTTCAATGGAAATGTATGTATGTTAATGTCCTTTAATAGATCTGTCTGTATAGCTTTCCTAACCTTTTGTCTGTTAGTCTGTCCGTTAGTCCTTTCAACCGTCTGTCTTTTCATCCTTTTTTGACTCCTGCTCCGGCTTTTATTCAGAAATATCTTGTTCTGCTTCGGGTGTTTGTGTTTTGGGTATTGTTGTGTCTGAGAACTTAAAATTATCTCTTGTTTATTGTTTCTAAAATCTGTAGAAAACAACTTTCAATTGTTTGTGGTAAACATTTGACAATTATTTGTTAAGAATTTTGTTGATGTTGTAAAATAAAAAGTAATTGAAAAGGTAAAAGGACAAATGGATTTGAATAGTGTTGAAATTTGAAAATGCAAAGAAAATTATTTACAAGATTTTGGAAAATAAGTTCAGAAAAAAATTTCAAGATAATACGAACATAGTCTAGTCATAGTCTAGTCATAGTCTAGTCATAGTCTAGTCATAGTCTAGTCATAGTCTAGTCATAGTCTAGTCATAGTCTAGTCATAGTCTAGTCATAGTCTAGTCATAGTCTAGTCATAGTCTAGTCATAGTCTAGTCATAGTCTAGTCATAGTCTAGTCATAGTCTAGTCATAGTCTAGTCATAGTCTAGTCATAGTCTAGTCATAGTCTAGTCATAGTCTAGTCATAGTCTAGTCATAGTCTAGTCATAGTCTAGTCATAGTCTAGTCATAGTCTAGTCATAGTCTAGTCATAGTCTAGTCATAGTCTAGTCATAGTCTAGTCATAGTCTAGTCATAGTCTAGTCATAGTCTAGTCATAGTCTAGTCATAGTCTAGTCATAGTCTAGTCATAGTCTAGTCATAGTCTAGTCATAGTCTAGTCATAGTCTAGTCATAGTCTAGTCATAGTCTAGTCATAGTCTAGTCATAGTCTAGTCATAGTCTAGTCATAGTCTAGTCATAGTCTAGTCATAGTCTAGTCATAGTCTAGTCATAGTCTAGTCATAGTCTAGTCATAGTCTAGTCATAGTCTAGTCATAGTCTAGTCATAGTCTAGTCATAGTCTAGTCATAGTCTAGTCATAGTCTAGTCATAGTCTAGTCATAGTCTAGTCATAGTCTAGTCATAGTCTAGTCATAGTCTAGTCATGGTCTGGTAATGTTGTCAATTTTGTTCTTGTTTGATTTTCCTAATTTTAAAACCAAATATTATTCTTTTAATTTATTTCTAATTTTAGTTTAATTAAACTGATTTTGATTTATTTGTTTAGCTTAAAATATCGAAATTTGTAATATTTGAACAATAGACTTTCAATTTGAATTTCTCTTAAAATAAAATAAGAAATATAAAAATTTTGTTATTTGTAAATTTGTAGAATAAATGATTGTTACTACAAGTATCTACGAGTATCATGTAATTGTCATTGCAACAATTGATAAGTTTTTTTTGTTATTGTTTTGTTGAGATTCAACAAAAACATTAAATACAATTGAATGTTACATTTTAGACATTTGTTACATGTAATCATTCGCGCAAATAATCAAACATTCTGACAATCATTCATTCATTCATTCGTTCGTTCATTCAGTCTTTCAATTTTTTATTCATTATCAAAGTTAAATAAAACTTTTTTTTCAATGTTTATAAGGGAAAAATCATTTATTTACTTATGTGATATTTGAACAGAATTACAAAATAAAATCAACAATATTTTTGTTTATATATATATTTTTTTTTTCAAAATAACGTGTAAAATTACGTGTTTTTGATGTGAGTAAAAAATTCCCTAGTCTTCAGACTCATCCCTAAAAATTTTATTTATTTGTAAAACAAAACCGAAATAGCAAAATTCAATTCAATTCAAATGTCAGTTTGGTTTAAAAATGAAATCACGATATTCTTTTTTTTCGTTTCCTCAAAATTAACGAAATGTTTTTGGTGAAAAATATACCTTTCGTTTCTTTTTTTTTTGGGTATTATTTAGTTTAAAGTCAAAATAAAAAAAAAACTTAACTTATTTTTAATAAATTGTGTTTATGTGTGTATGTGTGGCAGTGTTTTGGTTTAATTTTGTTTTAGTATGTGTTCGTTTGGAATTGGGTGAAAATGTTAGTTTTTCGTCTGTGTTTACCCATGTTACACACACACACTTAATCAAATATAAAAAGGATGTGTAAAATCACATATAGTCACTAATTTTAAAACTCATGAACACAGTGGTCGATTTTGTAATAATATTTCGAAAAATTTTTCTATAGAAAACTTCATTTTCGATAAATTTTTCTATAGAAAATTTTATCTATGATAAATTTTTATATAGAAAATTTTATCTCCGACAAATATTTCTATAGAAAATTTTATCTCCAATAAATATTTTTCTATAGAAAATTTTATCTCCGATAAATTTTTCTATAGAAAATTTTATCTCCGATAAATTTTTCTATAGAAAATTTTAACTCCGATAAATTTTTCTATAGAAAATTTTATCTCCGATAAATTTTTCTATAGAAAATTTTATCTCCGATTAATTTTTCTATAGAAAATTTTATCTCCGATAAATTTTTCTATAGAAAATTTTATCTCCGATAAATTTTTCTATTTTTAACTCCGTTAAATTTTTCTATAGAAAATTTTAACTCCGTTAAATTATTATATAGAAAATTTTATCTCCGATAAATTTTTCCATAGAAAATTTTATCTCCGATAAATTTTTCTATAGAAAATTTTATCTCCGATAAATTTTTCTATAGAAAATTTTATATCCGTTAAATTTTTCTATAGAAAGTTTTAACTCCGTTAAATTTTTCTATGGAAAATTTTAACTCCGATAAATTTTTCTATTTTTAACTCCGTTAAATTTTTCTATAGAAAATTTTAACTCCGTTAAATTTTTCTATAGAAAGTTTTAACTCCGTTAAATTTTTCTATGGAAAATTTTAACTCCGATAAATTTTTCTATTTTTAACTCCGTTAAATTTTTCTATAGAAAATTTTAACTCCGTTAAATTTTTCTATAGAAAATTTTAACTCCGTTAAATTTTTCTATAGAAAATTTTAACTCCGTTAAATTTTTCTATAGAAAATTTTAACTCCGTTAAATTTTTCTATTGAAAATGTTATCTCCGATAATATTTCTATTTTAACTCCGTTAAATTTTTCTATAGAAAATTTTAACTCCGTTAAATTTTTCTATAGAAAATTTTAACTCCGTTAAATTTTTCTATAGAAAATTTTAACTCCGTTAAATTTTTCTATAGAAAATTTTAACTCCGTTAAATTTTTCTATAGAAAATTTTAACTCCGTTAAATTTTTCTATAGAAAATTTTATCTCCGATAAATTTTTCTATAGAAAATTTTATCTCCGATAAATTTTTCTATAGAAAATTTTATCTCCGATAAATTTTTCTATAGAAAATTTTATCTCCGATAAATTTTTCTATAGAAAATTTTATCTCCGATAAATTTTTCTATAGAAAATTTTATCTCCGATAAATTTTTCTATAGAAAATTTTAACTCCGTTAAATTATTCTATAGAAAATGTTATCTCCGATAATATTTCTATTTTAACTCCGTTAAATTTTTCTATAGAAAATTTTAACTCCGTTAAATTTTTCTATAGAAAATTTTAACTCCGTTAAATTTTTCTATAGAAAATTTTAACTCCGTTAAATTTTTCTATAGAAAATTTTAACTCCGTTAAATTTTTCTATAGAAAATTTTAACTCCGTTAAATTTTTCTATAGAAAATTTTATCTCCGATAAATTTTTCTATAGAAAATTTTATCTCCGATAAATTTTTCTATAGAAAATTTTATCTCCGATAAATTTTAACTCCGTTAAATTTTTCTATAGAAAATTTTAACTCCGTTAAATTTTTCTATAGAAAATTTTAACTCCGTTAAATTTTTCTATAGAAAATTTTAACTCCGTTAAATTTTTCTATAGAAAATTTTAACTCCGTTAAATTTTTCTATAGAAAATTTTAACTCCGTTAAATTTTTCTATAGAAAATTTTAACTCCGTTAAAGTTTTCTATAGAAAATTTTAACTCCGTTAAATTTTTCTATAGAAAATTTTAACTCCGTTAAATTTTTCTATAGAAAATTTTAACTCCGTTAAATTTTTCTATAGAAAATTTTAACTCCGTTAAATTTTTCTATAGAAAATTTTAACTCCTTTAAATTTTGCTATAGAAAATTTTAACTCCGTTAAATTTTGCTATAGAAAATTTTAACTCCGTTAAATTTTGCTATAGAAAATTTTAACTCCGTTAAATTTTGCTATAGAAAATTTTAACTCCGTTAAATTTTGCTATAGAAAATTTAGCTCCGATAATTTTTATCTTCGATAAATTTTTCAATAGAAAATTTTATCTCCGATAAATTTTTCTATGGAAATTTTATCTCCAATAAATTTTTTTATAGAAAATTTTATTTTCGATAAGTTTTTCTATAGAAAACTTCATCTTCGTTAAAGTTTTGTTTCAAAAACTTTATCTTCGTTAAATTTTTCTATAGAAAACTTAATTTTCGATGAATTTTTCTATAGAAAACTTCATCTTCGTTAAATTTTTCTATAGAAAACTTCTTCTTCATTAAATTTTTCTATAGAAAACTTAATCTGCATTAAATTTTTTGAAAGAAAACTTCATCTTCGTTAAATTTTTCGAATTTTTGAATTTTTCTTTAAAAAACTTTATCTTCGTTAAATTTTTCTATTGAAAACTTCAAATTTTTCTATTAAAACTTTATCTGCGATAAATTTTTCCTTCAAAAACTTCATCTTCGTTAAATTTTTCTATAGAAAACTTAATTTTCGATGAATTTTTCTATAGAAAACTTCATCTTCGTTAAATTTTTCTATAGAAAACTTCTTCTTCATTCAATTTTTTTATAGAAAACTTCATCTTCGTTAAATTTTTCTATAGAAAAAATCTTCTTCATTAAATTTTTCTATAGAAAACTTAATCTTCGTTAAATTTTTCGAAAGAAAACTTCATCTTCGTTAAATTTTTCGATAGAAAACTTCATCTTTGTTGAATTTTTCTTTAAAAAACTTTATCTTCGTTAAATTTTTCTATTGAAAACTTCAAATTTTTCTATTAAAACTTTATCTGCTATAAATTTTTCCTTCAAAAACTTCATCTTCGTTAAATTTTTCTATAGAAAACTTCATTTTCGTTAAATTTTTTCTTTAGAAAACTTTATCTGCTATAAATTTTTTTTATAGAAAACTTCGTTAAGTTTTTCTATAGAAAACTTTATCTTCGTTAAATTTTTCTATAGAAAACATTAAATTTTTCTATAAAAAATTTCATCTGCAATAAATTTTTCTTTCAAAAACTTCATCTTCGTTAAATTTTTCTATAGAAAACTTTATCTTCGTTAAATTTTTCTATAGAAAACTTCATCTTCGTTAAATTTTTCTAAAGAATACTTCATCTTGGATAAATTTTTTATAGAAAACTTTATCTGAAAGTATATTTTGGAAGTTTTTATTCCTTGGAAGAAACTGTTTTTTGTGCCACTGTTTGTGTCTGGTGACTCGATATGACTGAACGTAGCCAGTCACCAAACCTCAGAGTAATTTTATAAAGTTTTCATTCAATTTCTACCCTCTAGTTATTTTTAGCATTAAATAACTTTTTATGTTGAATGTTTAAAGTTAAGTTCACTTAAATATTTTAACATCTACATACAGACACACAGACACACACACACTCACATACTGTGATTATCTACATTATATAGATTTTACTCCTACACATTTATAACTAAGTATACACTCCAAAAATGGTTCTTAAGAATGTCAAATTGGACAAAATGTAGGGGTTTGAAAGATATACATTTTGTTCTTGGATCTGTGTGAATATTACCCCTTAATGCCAGCTATGGACATCATTTATATTTTTCTATCATCAGGAGTTATTGTTGTCATACATACATATAATTTGTTATTGTGATGGCCATCACTGCTTTAGGCCTGGCGTATGATTGATATCAACACTTTTGTAGATAAATATCAATTGTAAGACCCCAGTAAAAATTTAAAATTTTTATCAAAATATTTATTTTTTACAGTGTCTCGAAAAACATTTGAACATTTTCTAAAAAAAAAAACTAGAATAGATGTATTTCAAAACTAGTTGTCATCATTGTTGTTAGTGGGTTGTTGTCACTCTTTTGCGTTAGCTATAATGGCAAATTCTGAGTAATATTGGTTAAATACATAGATATTTATACCCTTCACCACCAAAGGTGGAAAGGGTATTATAAGTTTGTGCTGATGTATGTAACGCATGGAAATATTTGTCTTAGACCCATCTTTTAGTATACCAATAGGCTTAGATTCACTTTCTGAGTCGATTTAGCGATGTCCTTCCGTCCGTCCGTCTGACTGGCTGAACCCCCATGTAAACTTCGTAATCAAACTACAGGTCGCAATTCTAATGATAATTTGATCAAATTTGGCACAGATCATTTTTTTAATAATGGGACCATGGCTATTGAAATCCATCAAAATCGGCTTATTATTAATGGTACCTCCCATAGGTCCCACTTCCCGGAATTGATATATTGGCCACAAATATAAATATTTTATAAATTTAGAGGAAAGACATTGTAGAAATATTCAGTTATTTTTGAATTATTTGATTTATTTTATCCGACCAACACATAGTTTGCTCATTTTGAATAATTAACTCATTTTGAATAATTTTGGAAATTATTCATATCAACAGAAACCTCCGTCGACTCATGCGCAACAACTTTGCTAAAGATTATAGTCTGATCAAATGCACAGTTTACGATTTAATTCATTTTGAGTAGTTTGCAGTGGCGCCACCTGAAGTTGTTCATAACATATAAGAAAACTTTGTCTGCTTATTCGTAACAACTTTGTTTATGATTATAACATGATCAAATGCACAGTTTACGATTTAATTAAATTTGAGTAATTTTCTGTGGCGCCACCTGTCGGACTTTGCTCATTCCAATTCATTAACCTTCTTCGGCTTATCCGTAACAACTTTGCTAAAGATTATAGCATGATTAAATGTACTGCATACGATTAAATTGACTTTGAGTAAATTTCAGTAGCGCCACCTGTCGAAATTTCTTCATACCAACTAAGAAACCTTCGTCGGCTCATGTACAACAACTTTGCTAAAGATTGTAGCATGATTAAATGTACAGATTACGATTAAATTGACTTTGAGTAAGTTTCTGTAGCGCCACCTGTCGGAAATTATTCATACCAACTAAAAAGCCTTCGTTGGCTCATGCGCTACAACTTTGCTAAAGATCATAGAATGATCAAATGTACAGTTTACGATTTAATTAATTTTTAGTAATTTTCAGTGGCGCCATCTGTCGGAAATTAGTCTTATCAACTTTAAAACCTTCGCCGGCTTATCCGCAACATCTTCGCTAAAGAGCATAATATAATCAAATTCACAGTTTACTATTCTATAAAGAACATACATACAGACAAACATTCATTTGTTTAAAATAATACTAATTTTCCCCCTTTTTATTCCCTAATTTCTAAAAGTTCCATATGTATATTTGGTACTTTTTTGGTGCCAATTGAATTCGGTACATTTTTTTAAAACGCATTTAACATAATGTATAATGTTCCTATTCATATTACTTTGGAGATGTTAAGTTATCATTTTATCCCTTTTTTACCCATTTTGGCTCCAAAATCAAAAAAGTACCAATTACGTGTTTCATGTTTCTTTTACATCTATTGATTGCAGTACCAAGTTTCTTTCTATATTCTATAGTTTAAAATATAAGAGTGGGTTAAAAAGGTGCCAAAAAAACTATTTTCACTCTTTTTTACCCCCTATCGGACATAGTTTTAAAAAAGTACCAAACACCTGTCCGCTTATTTTCATAGCTGTTTAAAACGTAATTTTAATTTTGTTTCTATAAATATTACTTTAGGAGATATAGCGTTTTCGATTTTTCCCCCTTTTTACCCGTTTTTACCCTCTTAGAGGTAAAAGTTCCAAAAGTCCCTTCTTCTTCGACCTATACATCAAAAAATATACCCACTGTCCAAATTTTATCAAAATCGTTAGAGCCGTTTTCGAGATAGCCATTATATATATTTATATATATATATATATATATATATATATATATATATATATATATATATATATATATATAAATACATACAATTATTGCTCGTTTAAGAATATAAGATAAAGAAAAAGAACACCTTTTACCATAGTGGTGAAAGGTATCGTATTGTCGGGCTTGGCCGACTATAGCACTTTTTTACTTGTTTATTAATGGGACTATGGCTTTTTAAATTCATCAAAATCGATCTATTATTTATGGTACCTCCCATAGGTCTCACTTCCCAGAATTGATATATTGGTCACAAATATCAATATTTTTTCATGAAATTTAAAACAGGTATTGCTTATGTAAACTAAAATCACTGCACCAAATTTCGTTGAAATCGGTCTACATTTGACCATAGCTCCCATACAAACTCTTCTTTAAAAACGCACTAAATGAGACAAAAATCACCAAAACGCTCGTAAATCTAAAAATAATAAGAGTTTTAAGTTTATTTTTTGCGTACATAATTTTTGTAACAACTGTTATCAATTTTCTAAATTTCGAGATAATCGGTCTACATTTGACCCGAACTCTCATATATGTAAATCCAAATGACGGAAACAGCTTAAATATATAAGTTTTGAGAAAATGTTTGTATTATTGCAAAATTTAGCAAATATTTGTCTTTATACAGAAAAAATATCACCTTTGACCTCAGTGGTGAAGGGTATCGTATGGTCGGGCTTGACCGACTATAGCACTTTCTTACTTATTTTATTCAATGTTATATACATATACGAGTATTTTAAATGTTGTTATTGTGGTGGTAAGAGTGGGTCATTTGCTCATTTCATTCTATTTCATACCCGCTATAAAAAGACCCACAAAAATACATATAAATACATTTAAGTTGTTAAACACATACATAAATACATTCATTCATTTGAGAAAGTATGTGTGTTATCAAAAAAAGAAAAAAAAAGTGTTGAATTCAAATTAAAGAGCATCCGTATTACTTCCTGTCAACAATTTCCGCTTATTTAGCAAAACTATGTTAAAGCAAAAAAAATACACACACACACATTTACTTAAACACTCACATTTAAACAAATTACTGAGAATTTTCGAGTGTTATTTTTTTTTTTTTGCAAATTTTTGTTATTTCATTTGGTTTACGTTTTTAGTTAAAACAGGTTTATTGTCCCGTTTTCGAGAGAGTTTTAGATAAAAGCTTTTAGGTATGTGTTAGTAAAAGTGTAAGTGTGTGTTGTGAGAGTTTTAGCAAAACCCCATAAATGTTTTCATTACTTTTTATGCTGCGTGTCACACTTTTTCCAACCAGTTGTCATGTTATTTTCAATTTTTGTTAGTTTTCATTTAATTTTACTATTTTCTCCCAACATTCACTTAAAAGTTTTTCTTTTTCCAAATCGAAATAGTTTTTAGTTGTAAAATCATGGTTTTAGTTTAAAGTAAGTACAATATGGAAATACATTATAACCAATTTTGTTTGGTTTGTCAGGGCAAAAATTTGTTGGGGAAATTAACAGGAAAATATAATATTTTTAGGGAAATTGTAGGAGTAGTTATTTCAATTGTTAATTGGATTAAAATTGAGGTATCATTTAATTTTTTTTTTTTTAATGAAAAGGGGATAGTAGAGAAGTGGAAAATGAAAGACTGTAATTGCACGTGATGTCCATTTTTAGAACAGACCCAAAAAGGGTATATATTCTGAATCCTTATGAAATTCTAAGAGCGATGTCTGTCTGTGTGTCTGTCTTTCTGTCTGTCTGTCTGTCTGTGTGTGTGTGTGTCTGTCTGTCTGTCTGTCTGTCTGTCTGTCTGTCTGTCTGTCTGTCTGTCTGTCTGTCTGTCTGTCTGTCTATCTGTCTGTCTGTCTGTCTGTCTGTCTGTCTGTCTGTCTGTCTGTCTGTCTGTCTGTCTGTCTGTCTGTCTGTCTGTCTATCTGTCTGTCTGTCTGTCTGTCTGTCTGTCTATCTGTATGTCTGTGTCTGTCTGTCTGGTGTCTGGTTGTCCGTGTATCTGTCTGTCTGTGTGTGTGTGTGTGTGTGTCTGTCTGTCTGTTGTCTGTCTGTCTGTTGTCGGCACCATTAAACCTTAACGAAAGGATATAAGTCACTGCAATTTGGCATAAATATTCTTCATTTTATGGAAAATTTTGGTATTGAAATTGGGCAAAATCGGTTTACAGTTGACAATAGCTCCCATGTAACCTCGTCCAGGCTAATTGTTTATTTGCTAATAAATGACAAATTATAATAGCTATGATGGTAACATTTGGTATATAGAAGTTTTTTACATGCACTATATAATATATAATATGCTATATAATGCACTATATATATAATTTCATCGAAATCGGTTCACATTGAACCATAGCTCCCATACAAAAAAACTTACTGAAACAGCCTAAATTTCACCTATAATACACATGCCAAGAAACGATAAACTGTAATAGCTCTGGCCACTAAATTTAGCACAAGAAAGTCTTATATCAATATTAACCAGTGTGTCAAATTTTGTTACAATCGGTCACCATTCGACCATAGCTCCCATATAAAAAACTTACGGATATATAAGAATACAAAATGAAAAGGGGGTTCATGTCCGTCAGATTAAAGCATCAGATTAAAACGAAAAGAGCTAGAGGGACAAAATTTTACATAAATATTTTCGATATTGAAAATGGGCGAAATCGGTTTACATTTAGTTAGAAAACATACAACCCCGCCCCGGGAATCATATTAATGCTGATAAATTGAATACGATTGTAATAGCTATGACGACTAAATTTAGAATGGAGAAGTTTAATGCATTTATGGGTCAGTATATTAAATTTTATAGGAATCGGTCCATATTGTTATCAAAATTTTTTCTTTAAAAATTCTATAACAAAAATTATTCTATAAAAATTTTATAAGTAAAATTTCTTTATAAAAATTTTAATTTTAAAACAAACATTTTTCGAAAAAAATCTTATAACAAAATTTTTTTTTTTTTAAACTTTAAAAAAAATACAAAATTTCTATAAAAATATTATAACGAAAATTATTCTTTAAAAATTTTTTATCGAAAAATTTCTCTATATAAGTTTTATAACGAAAATTTCTCTATAAAAATTTTGTATCAAAAATTTTTTTATAAATATTTTGTAATGACAATTTTTTTATAAACATTTTATATCAGAAATTTTTCTATAAAAATTTTAAAACGAATATTTTTCTTTAAAAATTTTATCTCGAAAATATTTCTTTGAAAATATTTTTCTATAAAAATTTTATAACGAAAATTTCTCTAAAAAAAAATTTATAACGAAAATTTCTCTATAAAAATTTTAAAACAAAAATTTTTCGATGAAAATTTTATAACAAAATTTTTTCTATAAAAATTTTAAAACAAAAATTTTTCAAAAAGAAGATTATTCGCATTTGATCCCAAATCTGTTACATTTATTTATTAATGTAACAGACCAATTTATTGATAAAAAGCCAAAAAATGTTTGCGGGGAAACCAAATTTGGTTAAAAATTTTTCTATAAAAAATTGTATATAAAAATTTTATAACGAAAATTATTCTATAAAAATTTTATAGCGAAAATTTCTCTATAAAAATTTTATATTAAAATTTCTCTATAAAAATCTTATTTAAAAATTTCTCTATAAAAATTTTAAAACAAAATTTTTTTTTTATAAAAATTTTATAACAAAAATTTTTCTATAAAAATTTTAAAACAAAAATTTTTCTATAAAAATTTTATAACGAAAATTATTCTATAAAAATTTTAAAACAAAAATTTTTCTATCCAAATTTTAAACCGAAAATTTTTCTATAAAAACTTAATAATGAAAAATTTTCTATAAAAATTTTATACCAAAAATTTTTCTATAAAAATTTTATAGCAAAAATATTTCTATAAAAACTTTTTCTACAAAATATTTCTATGAAAACTTTTTAACAAAAATTTTTCTATGAAAATTTTATAACAAAAATTTTTCTATAAAAATTTTATTATGAAAATTTTTCTATAAAAATTTTAAAATGAAAACTTTATACCAAAAATTTTTCTGTAAAAATTTTATACCAAAAATATTTCTATAAAAACTTTATCTACAAAATATTTCTATGAAAATTTTTTAACAAAAATTTTTCTTTGAAAATTTTATAACAAAAATTTTTCTATAAAAATTTTATAACGAAAATTTTTCTACAAAAATTTTATAACGAAAACTTTATACCAAAAATTTTTCTATAAAAATTTTATACCAAAAATATTTCTATAAAAACTTTATCTACAAAATATTTCTATGAAAATTTTTTAACAAAAATTTTTCTATGAAAATTTTATAACAAAAATTTTTGTATAAAAATTTTAAAACGAAAATTTTTCTACAAAAATTTTATAACGAAAACTTTATACCAAAAATTTTTCTATAAAAATTTTATACCAAAAATATTTCTATAAAAACTTTATCTACAAAATATTTCTATGAAAACTTTTTAACAAAAATTTTTCTATGAAAATTTTATAACAAAAATTTTTGTATAAAAATTTTATAACGAAAATTTTTCTACAAAAATTTTATAACAAAAACTTTATACCAAAAATTTTTCTATAAAAATTTTATACCAAAAATATTTCTATAAAAACTTTATCTACAAAATATTTCTATGAAAACTTTTTAACAAAAATTTTTCTATAAAAATTTTATAACAAAAATTTTTGTATAAAAATTTTATAACGAAAATTTTTCTACAAAAATTTTATAACAAAAACTTTATACCAAAAATTTTTCTATAAAAATTTTATACCAAAAATATTTCTATAAAAACTTTATCTAGAAAATATTTCTATGAAAATATTTTAACAAAAATTTTTCTATGAAAATTTTATAAAAAAAATTTTTCTATAAAAATTTTATAACGAAAATGTTTCTACAAAAATTTTATAACGAAAACTTTATACCAAAAATTTTTCTATAAAAATTTTATACCAAAAATATTTCTATAAAAACTTTATCTACAAAATATTTCTATAAACATTTTTTAACAAAAATTTTTCTCTGAAAATTGTATAACAAAAATTTTTCCATAAAAATTTTATAACGAAAATTTTTCTATAAAAATATTAAAACTAAAATTTTTCTATAAAAATTTATAACAAAAATTTTTCCATAAAAATATTATATTAATAATTTTTCTGTGAAAATTTAATAACAAAAATTTTTTTTAAATTTAATATTGAAATTTATTCAAACAAAATATCTTCACTTCCAGGTATTTCTATTCAACATCTAATACTTTGAAGTTTATTTTGTAAATGTTGCATTTTGTTGCATTGAAGATGCACAAACCCCCTTTTTTAATACAAAAACAAAATTCTATGCAATTTATTGCTGCCCTTTTTATGGTTTTGTATCCTTCTAGTTTTGACTGTGAGAGTAGTTGTACATTTTCTTTTTCAAAAGAAAAGTTTAATTTACAAATAAATTCTTATACGAACACTTAACCACTTAACATAGTCCTCAGTAGATAAAGTTTAGTATAGGCTTGTCTAAGCCCAACAGTTTCAAGGAATGTCCCTTATTCCTCAAAATTAAATAAATAAGAAATTTAAATGTAGATCAGTCTTCTACAAAACAATGCCCCAACAAGAATTAAAGCCATATACTCTCTATTTTATGGGACTTTTCAAAACGACCACATGACAAATCAATGTATTGGAGTGCAACATCTTTTTATTATAGAGTCTATGCTAAGAGTATAAAGATAAAGCTTTTTTACTACTTAGGGTCAGAAGGTTTCTCATCGAACAATATACCTATGGATTTATACTCTATTTTCCATAGAGTATAAATCCACAAATTAAGATAACTCTTCCAAGGTATATTTTAGTAACAGAGAGTAGTCTCAATTCATTTCCGAATTGAAAGACATCGTTTCCTTGTGAACCTCTGGGTACCCTTTTCCTATCTGTCTTTGGTTGTGCTTTTCCCATTCCATAGTCTTAGACCCACTTTTATTCTCAGATAAAAAAGTACTTACACATTGTTTTTAGTTGTTCTGTTCAAAAGCCAAATGTTTGAAACAAAATATTTGGAAATGATTATTTTGTTGTCATCTCTTTCAATGTTTCCAGATATTTATGGGCATTTTGTTCATTTTATGATCATACTTAAATTTTTTTAAGATAAAATGTTTAGATTTTTAATATTGTTACGTTTTTCCTTTAAAATCTTGGAAGGAATTATTTTTGCAAATAACCGAAAACAAAATTATATTTTTATTAACTTTAGAGTTAATCACTTTAAACACACTTTCATAAAAACTGTAAACAAACTTCACAAAACTGCTTAACAAATATTCTTAGCCACGCTGTTCTCTTATACGCGTCTCAATTAAAACTGTTCCCCCAATATTCGTTCATCGGCCTTATTTAGTAGAGAATAGAGTTTCTAGCATTTTCTGCAGGCGTAAAAAAAGAGCTGCTGTCGTTGATTACACTAACAATGTGGCTTACGAATGTTCATGCATGTTCCAATACATTCTCACATGATCAAGAACACACTCACACATACGTTGTACTAATAGATTATCTGAAGTTAATAGCAACAGAGAGAGAATGTAGATAAAAGAGCAAAAATGTTGCTATACTCTTTACAGCAAATAAGAGAAACATGTTGCTCTGCTTACAGACATAAACAGAATAACAAAAACATCAATAGAAACATTCTAGAAAACTAGGAGAAGAATTAAAGCGCCTTAGCCCCATATGAAGTTGATGGACATAACTGCCCTCAAAGTTAGGAGTTAATCAGCAAAAGTTAGTGCAATAGATCTTTTAGGACCTTAAGATATATCTTGAAAATTATAGCCTTAGACAAGTCGTTTCCAAGATATGATAAAATAACTAGGACAAGCTCTTTAAAAATCCGAAATTAAAAAAAAAAATTAAAAATCTATTCATTATAAAAATAACTCCAAAACAGTTGATCACACAAAAATCTTATGTTAGCACGCCTTATGGTCTATTTTGTTCTTAATCCATTGCCTTAAAATAAATTAGACAAGTCGTTTTCAAGATATGAAAAAAAACCGAAATTTTAGAAAAAAATTAAGAAATCGTTTAATAATATAAATATCTCCAAAACCGTAAAACCCACAAAAATCTTGTGTTAACACATCTTAAGGTTAATTTGGTCTTAATTTGTTGATGTATCTTCTAATTAAATTGGACAAGTCGTTTTCAAGATATGATAAACTAACTAGAACAACCTATTCAAAAATCTGAAATTTTAGAAAAAAATGAAAAAATCGATTAATAATATAAATAACTCCAAAACCGTTGATCTCACAAAAATTTTGCATGTACGTATCTTAAGGCAAATATTGTTCTTTATTTAATTATGAATTTTCCAATTCAATCAGACAAGTAGTTTTGAAGATATGGCAAAATAACTAAGACAACCACTTCAAAAATCTAAAAATTTAGAAAAAAATAAAAAAAATAATTTATAATCTAAATAACCCCAAAACGGTTGATTAAATAAAATTCTTGTGTTATTATGTCTTAAGGTCAATTGTTTTTAACTTATTAATCTAATTTTCAACAAAACTGGACAAGTCGTTTTCAAGATATGATAAACTAACTAGGACAACCTCTTCAAAAACTTGAAATTTTAGAAAAAAATAAAAATAATCTATTTATAATCTAAATAGCCCCAAAATCGTTAAGTATTGTGTTAGTATGTCTTAAGATCAATTGTTCTTAATTTATTAATATACTTTTCGACAAAATTGGACAAGCCATTTTCAAGATATAATAATCTAACTAGGGCAACTTATTCAAAAATCCAAAAGTTTAGAAAAAAAAATTCAAAAATCGTTTTATAATATAAATAACTCAAAAAATGTTAATTCCACAAAAATCTTGTGTTAACACTTCCTTAAGCTAATTTTGTTTTTAATTTGCTGATATAGGTTTTAATTAAATTGGACAAGTCGTTTTTAAGATATGATGAAATAACTAGGAAAAGCTATTCAAAAACTTGAAATTTTAGAAAAAAAAAATTATAAAACCGTTTTACAATATAAATAACTCCAAAACCGTTGATCATACAAAAATCTTGTGCTAGAACGTCTTAAGGTTAATTTTATTCTTAATTTATTGATTTACCTCTTAATAAAATTGGACAAGTTGTTTTCAAGTTATGATAAACTAACTAGGACAACCTCTTCAAAATTCCGAATTTTGAAAAAAAGTAAAAAATTGATTAACAATATAAATAACTCCAAAACCGTTGATCACACAAAAATTTTGTTCGAATTTTTGTTAGAACATATTAAGGATGATTTTGTTCTTAATTTACTGATGTATCTTTCAATAAAATTGGACAAGTCGTTTTGAAGATATGATAAACTAACTAGGACAACCTCTTCAAAATTTCGAATTTTGGAAAAAAATAAAAAATGGATTAATTATATAATTTTTGCATAATAATCACTTAGGCCATTTTACATCAGAAAACATCTCTTGAAAGGCGTTTAAGCGCTTAGTTCCCTATCTTTACAAATGGAAGCTGTTTTTTATTAATCTAAAGTCAGTATCCAGGGAATGATACATGTTAGAAGCAGACATATTAAAAGTCCTTAACAAAAGCTTCATTATTTTTTTGTTGTCTTTTAAATTACAACTACTAAAACAGCAGCCGGTAAAAGGTCACATACATATACATACTTACATATATCTCTCCAAAATACAAACATATGCCAACATGCATTTACCTATAACAACACTTTCATGCAAAAGTTTGCTCAAACTAAGAAATAAGTCAAAGGATAATGTGGTTTTTCAACTGGGATTTTTATACAAAAAAAGTTTTTTCCCAAAGACACAAAAAGAGTGCCATGGTAGTCGCTAGGATACTACAGATTCTCGTAAAAGTCATTGCAATAGCATTTGGGTTCTTTTCTTTATAAATTTTTCATTAATTTTTTTCTTGTATCTTTTTAGCTTAAACTTAAATTCAAAAACTGAAGGAAAGAACAGAAAAAAAAACTGAAAAAAACTCAAAACCGCATGTTGTATGAAGAGTAAATAATAATGTATGTTGATTATAAAAGTTCTAGGAAAACTATGGCCAGTAGCTGATGTTTTTGTTGGCAAAATGTTGTTGCCCGATGATGAAGTGCAGCAGCTGTTAAACATTTTTGTTGAGCTCTCAGACAGGACTTTAGATACTTTATTTGTGTAAGGTTAACAAAATATGGACATAGAAAATAAGTTTTACCAGTGAAAGTCTTCAGAGTTTTAGTAAATTACAACACTTTCATAGTTGCAGTAGCAAACAGGATCAGAATCACTATTATCATTATCATTAACATCATTATCATAAACATCATTATCAAAGCCAAAGCAAATGTTTAACTTGAGAGTTTAACAAAATGACAATTGAAGTTAAAAAAATGATTATAAACAGGCGTAAGCGGCGTAATATTTTCATCAAAACGTTTTCTATAGAAAAATATTTTTATCAAAAATTTTTCTATAAAATAATATTTTTATCAAAAATTTTTCTATAGAAAAATATTTTCATCAACAATTTTTCTATAGAAAAAAATATTTTAATGGAAAATTTTTCTATAGAAAAATATTTCTATCGAATACTTTTCTATAGAAAAATATTTTTATCAAAAATTTTTCTATAGAAAAATATTTTTATCAAAAATTTTTCTATAGAAAAATATTTTTATCAAAAATTTTTCTATAGAAAAATATTTTTATCAAAAATTTTTCTATAGAAAAATATTTTTATCAAAAATTTTTCTATAGAAAAATATTTTTATCAAAAATTTTTCTATAGAAAAATATTTTTATCAAAAATTTTTCTATAGAAAAATATTTTTATCAAAAATTTTTCTATAGAAAAATATTTTTATCAAAAATTTTTCTATAGAAAAATATTTTTATCAAAAATTTTTCTATAGAAAAATATTTTTATCAAAAATTTTTCTATAGAAAAATATTTTTATCAAAAATTTTTCTATAGAAAAATATTTTTATCAAAAATTTTTCTATAGAAAAATATTTTTATCAAAAATTTTTCTATAGAAAAATATTTTTATCAAAAATTTTTCTATAGAAAAATATTTTTATCAAAAATTTTTCTATAGAAAAATATTTTTATCAAAAATTTTTCTATAGAAAAATATTTTTATCAAAAATTTTTCTATAGAAAAATATTTTTATCAAAAATTTTTCTATAGAAAAATATTTTTATCAAAAATTTTTCTATAGAAAAATATTTTTATCAAAAATTTTTCTATAGAAAAATATTTTTATCAAAAATTTTTCTATAGAAAAATATTTTTATCAAAAATTTTTCTATAGAAAAATATTTTTATCAAAAATTTTTCTATAGAAAAATATTTTTATCAAAAATTTTTCTATAGAAAAATATTTTTATCAAAAATTTTTCTATAGAAAAATATTTTTATCAAAAATTTTTCTATAGAAAAATATTTTTATCAATAATTTTTCTATAGAAAAATTTTTTATCAAAAATTTTTCTATAGGAAATTATTTTTATCAAAACTTTTTCTATAGAAAAATATTTTTACCAAAATTTTCTATAGAAAAATTTTTTTAACGAAAAATTTTCTATAGAAAAATTTTTTTAACGAAAACTTTTCTATAGAAAAATTTTTTATCAAAAATTTTTCTATAGGAAATTATTTTTATCAAAACTTTTTCTATAGAAAAATATTTTTACCAAAATTTTCTATAGAAAAATATTTTTACCAAAATTTTCTATAGAAAAATTTTTTTAACGAAAAATTTTCTATAGAAAAATTTTTTTAACGAAAATTTTTCTATAGAAAAATTTTTTTAACGAAAATTTTTCTATAGAAAAATTTTTTGACGAAAATTTTTCTATAGAAAAATTTTTTTAACGAAAATTTTTCTATAGAAAATTTTTTTTAACGAAAATTTTTCTATAGAAAAATTTTTTTAACGAAAATTTTTCTATAGAAAAATTTTTTTTAACGAAAATTTTTCTATAGAAAAATTTTTTTAACGAAAATTTTTCTATAGAAAAATTTTTTTAACGAAAATTTTTCTATAGAAAAATTGTTTTAACGAAAATGTTTCTATAGAAAAATTGTTTTAACGAAAATGTTTCTATAGAAAAATTTTTTTAACGAAAATGTTTCTATAGAAAAATTTTTTTAACGAAAATTTTTCTATAGAAAAATTTTTTTAACGAAAATTTTTCTATAGAAAAATTTTTTTAACGAAAATTTTTCTATAGAAAAATTTTTTTAACGAAAATTTTTCTATAGAAAAATTTTTTTAACGAAAATTTTTCTATAGAAAAAGTTTTTTAACGAAAATTTTTCTATAGAAAAATTTTTTTAACGAAAATTTTTCTATAGAAAAATTTTTTTAACGAAAATTTTTCTATAGAAAAATTTTTTTAACGAAAATTTTTCTATAGAAAAATTTTTTTAACGAAAATTTTTCTATAGAAAAATTTTTTTAACGAAAATTTTTCTATAGAAAAATTTTTTTAACGAAAATTTTTCTATAGAAAAATTTTTTTAACGAAAATTTTTCTATAGAAAAATTTTTTTAACGAAAATTTTTCTATAGAAAAATTTTTTTAACGAAAATTTTTCTATAGAAAAATTTTTTTAACGAAAATTTTTCTATAGAAAAATTTTTTTAACGAAAATTTTTCTATAGAAAAATTTTTTTAACGAAAATTTTTCTATAGAAAAATTTTTTTAACGAAAATTTTTCTATAGAAAAATTTTTTTAACGAAAATTTTTCTATAGAAAAATTTTTTTAACGAAAATTTTTCTATAGAAAAATTTTTTTAACGAAAATTTTTCTATAGAAAAATTTTTTTAACGAAAATTTTTCTATAGAAAAATTTTTTTAACGAAAATTTTTCTATAGAAAAATTTTTTTAACGAAAATTTTTCTATAGAAAAATTTTTTTAACGAAAATTTTTCTATAGAAAAATTTTTTTAACGAAAATTTTTCTATAGAAAAATTTTTTTAACGAAAATTTTTCTATAGAAAAATTTTTTTAACGAAAATTTTTCTATAGAAAAATTTTTTTAACGAAAATTTTTCTATAGAAAAATTTTTTTAACGAAAATTTTTCTATAGAAAAATTTTTTTAACGAAAATTTTTCTATAGAAAAATTTTTTTAACCAAAATTTTTTTAACGAAAATTTTTCTATAGAAAAATTTTTTTAACGAAAATTTTTCTATAGAAAAATTTTTTTAACGAAAATTTTTCTATAGAAAAATTTTTTTAACGAAAATTTTTCTATAGAAAAATTTTTTTAACGAAAATTTTTCTATAGAAAAATTTTTTTAACGAAAATTTTTCTATAGAAAAATTTTTTTAACGAAAATTTTTCTATAGAAAAATTTTTTTTAACGAAAATTTTTCTATAGAAAAATTTTTTTAACGAAAATTTTTCTATAGAAAAATTTTTTTTAACGAAAATTTTTCTTTTTAATAGAAAAATATTTTTATCGAAAATTTTTCTATAGAAATATCGAAAATTTTTTAATATAAAAATGTCGAAAATTTGTATATAGAAAATTTTTTTTAGCAAAGCTTTCTATACAAAAAAATTTGTATGAGTGCTTTTAATACTAATTTTGACGAGTTTCATTAATGATCATGATATTTACGAAAGTTACAAAAAGTCTTCGGCATCTGGTGGCATAGGCTGCCTACGCCTGATTTTAAAGTAGTCAAGGGCACTAACACATATGTTGCGTGTCACTTCGTGTAGATAACGATATACTCGCTCATGGCTACTTCTTAAGCTTTTTAGTTTCACTCTAACTCTTACCATACTCTGATGAAAGGATCTTTGCGTCTGTTGGTCCTTTACTTTACAAAAATCCTGACTAAAAACTCATTGGTTTAAGTGAACAAAAATCTAAAAAAAGAAAAAATTGAACATAAATTAGAAAATCCTGTTACATTTGCTGTTGAATACTATTATCTTAAAAGCATTAGGACTTATTTGACCACAAATATATAAACTTCTTCTCGACATTATTTTCAGATACATGAATTTTAAAGGTAATTTTTTGTAGATTTAAAATTGAGTCTATTCTTTATGTCTTGTGGACAGATTTACATACTTGTTAGTTAGACAACTAAACTTTTTAAATTAAAAATATGATAAGTTTCTTTAATAGTGATTCTAAAAGGATTTATCACACAATATTCAATTAAGTTTAGACCGTAAAGAAAACATAAGCTGAAAAAATAACAGTTTAGAAAAGGACACTAGTTTTCAAAACTACATTTGAAATTAAATATCTTACTTTTGTTATATATTTTTTAATATAAAATAAACTTTTATATATATTTTCTAATCCATTATCCTGTGGTTATCCTCAACTTTAAGTGCTCTTTGATTTGTTTAGACTCTTAGGATTTTAACCAAAAATACCTGCTATAACAATAACAAAAAAGCCATAATATCAATTATGGTTAATTGCTTTAAAAGTGTGTAGAGCCATTTATTCCTAACATCAATTTCAACGATTCTTAAATAAGTGTTGTTTTTGTAATTGCAGCTCAAATAAAAAGAAAAACGAGGACATTAACAACATTTTCATCATCATAAACATCAACAAATGATTTTATGGCACCCACAAAGTCATTATAAAGACGATAGATGGTTAGAACAGGTTAAATTTTGTAGAGAAAAGAAAAGAGAAGCAAAAGGAGTGAAATAGGTTTCAGCTTTTCTGAACAAGTGATAATGTTTTGCAGAACAATAGGACGAAGCATATGATACCCTACACTCTAACTTTACTCTAAATCTACTCAATTTCTACTCTTAGCCTACTCTAATTCTAATCTAAAGTCTCGCCTAACTCTACTCTAACTCTACTCTAACTCTACTCTAACTCTACTCTAACTCTACTCTAACTCTACTCTAACTCTACTCTAACTCTACTCTAACTCTACTCTAACTCTACTCTAACTCTACTCTAACTCTACTCTAACTCTACTCTAACTCTACTCTAACTCTACTCTAACTCTACTCTAACTCTACTCTAACTCTACTCTAACTCTACTCTAACTCTACTCTAACTCTACTCTAACTCTACTCTAACTCTACTCTAACTCTACTCTAACTCTACTCTAACTCTACTCTAACTCTACTCTAACTCTACTCTAACTCTACTCTAACTCTACTCTAACTCTACTCTAACTCTACTCTAACTCTACTCTAACTCTACTCTAACTCTACTCTAACTCTACTCTAACTCTACTCTAACTCTACTCTAACTCTACTCTAACTCTACTCTAACTCTACTCTAACTCTACTCTAACTCTACTCTAACTCTACTCTAACTCTACTCTAACTCTACTCTAACTCTACTCTAACTCTACTCTAACTCTACTCTAACTCTACTCTAACTCTACTCTAACTCTACTCTAACTCTACTCTAACTCTACTCTAACTCTACTCTAACTCTACTCTAACTCTACTCTAACTCTACTCTAACTCTACTCTAACTCTACTCTAACTCTACTCTAACTCTACTCTAACTCTACTCTAACTCTACTCTAACTCTACTCTAACTCTACTCTAACTCTACTCTAACTCTACTCTAACTCTACTCTAACTCTACTCTAACTCTACTCTAACTCTACTCTAACTCTACTCTAACTCTACTCTAACTCTACTCTAACTCTACTCTAACTCTACTCTAACTCTACTCTAACTCTACTCTAACTCTACTCTAATTCTACTCTAACTCTACTTTAACTCTACTTTACTTTAATCTCACCTGCTCTAGTCAATTTTTCTTAAGTCTTGTAAAAAATTGAGGTCACTTTTTAAAAAATTTAAATGAAATATGCAAGTATATGCATATAATTTATATATCGTTAAAAAGCAGAGACTCTAGGCTTTAATTGGAAATTAATTATTTTGTACTAGACTATATATTTTATTTTAGATCTTATATCAAATGTGCTGTTATATGCAGAATATTTAAATGTTATTGCAGAGATAAGATTTCGGACTTCATTTTGACTTTTTTATTATTCATCAAGAGGTCACATGTTGAAGGTCTCAGATAAGTTTCTATGTGTTACAAATATCATCACAAACCCAATATAGCCTCCCTCTTTTCTCATGGTGTAGGATAATAAAAACCAGACTATCAGATTTTATGAAGGTGTACAATTCTAAAAGACAATGCCGGTGTATTTAGCTACCTATGTAAGTATGTGTATGAGTGTGTGTGTGTTAAAGAATATAACGTATGATTAGTGACAGTTCAGCATTCATGTCTGACCATGCAATTGTATAACCACAAGGTATTTTCCGAACCTCTCTATCCCGCATGACACCAAGCCAACGGCAACCTGAATAGAACTTTCAAAATAGAAAAAAAGTT